>CALNHX010007102.1:0-78581 GCA_940337035.1 Agriotes lineatus | reverse complement strand
ACGGTTCATATCAACTTAAAAGTCTTAAAGTTGAATTTTCTCTACAACTTCTACTCTCAGCGATTGCAAACAAGAGTACCTTTTTAATGTTAAATGACCTAAGTTCTACACTATCCAATTAAAATTGAATACCAAATTTTTCCAACCTGTCGTCCATTTAGCATAAAAAATCACGTATATTGCACCGTCTGTACTATATTATTTTAATTACATCAAAACCGTGTTCTATTACATTTATCAGTGTCTTGTTTATAATTTCTGCTTATTAATTTACGTTTTCAGAGTAATTAAAGGTTAAAGTGAACCATAGTATAGATTTCACAAAGCAAAACCTTGGACTGGAGTTAAACCGCTAGGTGATTTTAATTAGTAGAGTATACAGTGGTTAGGTCTCGTACTTTTATACATTTTAGAATCCCCCTTCCGTTTTATCCACTCTAATATAAACGAAGCATTTTCTTTATTAATAAGATTATTGCTTAAGGTTATCCCACAGTCTTAGATACTGCAGCTCTTCGAAATGAATTTAGAACATTTTAGTTAGTAACCCTTAAATTACTTTTTTAACAATTTATGTTTTGTGAAAAGTTTGAACAGTCATCGTAAATTCAATAAATTCAGCTGCTTTCCAGAGACAGATAGTATACACTCTTTAGGTACACACATTATATTTAGTTTAATAATTTGGTTAACTACTGGTAACATTATATTCTTGCAAGTGTATTAAAATATCTAAATTGGGAACACATTTTGCGATGTAGGTATTTCGAAAATTGTTTAGATGTTTAACGACCTTTTAATTTATAAGATATTCAAATACTTGAGAAATTTTGCAACTATTAAACATTTTTCAATAGTAGATACAACATAGAGCAAGTTCATGCGTAGGAGCCAGGAATTTCTGAAATGCCAACTTTCAACGCATGGCAGTTTGATTTCACTACTCCTTAATATTTAATGAATACCATAGTTCGAATGTGGATAATTATTGATTTCAAGAAGGCTCTGTGTATGTAATGAAATTTAATATTTTACCTGACGGTCATCTACAGTTCAATTTATCGAAATGGGTGTTAGTTCAAACAGGTATTTCATTAGTTACGTTGACTAGCATTTACGTATACAAGCTTTTAAATCAGCGGGCTTTCTTGTATTTAAATGTGGTTCTGTCACATTTTTAGAGTTTAAAAATATTTAAGTTTTTGCAGACCTTTAATATCATGGAGTGTCAACGCTTTAAGCACTTAATTTGGTTCAAGTATTGTAACGTAGCAACCACATATCAATTAGGTATGCTAGGTTTTTCACAAGATTTTATCAATCACAGCATCTATAGATTTGTTAGGGGCACCAATATGTAAAGCTCAAAATCACTTAGTGAAGAATGGCAGGGTGCCAACATACTGGCAATTTGACAGTGCAGGTGTCAAGTAAATGGAGTATTATAGATGTGATATTTATATAAAGGGGCGCTATTATGTATGGGACCAAAGCTGCCCTGTTCAAACGGTTTGAGATATGCGTTTCATATGTGGTATATGTTAATTTGAGGTTATTTTGCATATTCTGTTTTTCATATAGTTTTTAAGTGCGATCACCATGTTGATTTTTTTAAAAATAGCAACCTATTCTGTGGTGTATACCAACAGAAAGCATGTTTTCTTCTTTTTTCATAAATATTACACAGAAGAAAATGACGCAGATTAATAAAAAAACATTTGAGGCATGCTTAATTCGTCGCTGCACCTTTAGTCAAATCTAGTAACCAATGCATTAACAAAACGTCATAAATAAACAAAACATAAAGAAAACCAAGTTAGAAGAGCTTAATATGTGACAAAATAAACATCACGCATTGTTAATTCTTCCTGTAGTTGTATTGTCTGGCAAATAATCTTTAAAATTCTGCAATATGGATCGTTTATTAGAAGGAGAACGGGTAGAGATTCTGATGATTATTGGTTATGGTGACAGAAGACGAGCGCACGACGAGGTACGTCATTTATTTAATACGGCACATCCTCAATTAGTAGATCTACAGTAAGTAGAACTTTAGAAAGATTTATTAAAAGTGGAAGCATAAAAGATAATCCTAAATCTGGTAGACCAAGATCTGCCACAAATGAAGAGAATTTTCTTGAGGTAGTACTGGATGTAGTTGAGCAACCATGAGTAGACGTTCCTTTCAAACAATTTTAAAAGAAATAAGCGGTACCCTTACAAAGTACATTTAGTACAGGAATTGACAAAAGACGATTTCGACAGAAGCTTCGAGTTTTGTGAGTTTAATTACTATTTTGCCAAGAAGTAAATGGGCAGCAATTTGAACCTCTCTCTTCACTACTGTTGATTAATAATGTTGTTTCTTATCCTAAATTTTAATTACTGTTTGTGTTTTGTTTATTTATGACGTTTTGTTAATGCAATGGTTACTAGATTTCACTAAATGTGGAGCGACGAATTAAGCATGTTTCAAATGTTTTTTTTTATTTATCTTCGTTATTTTCTTATGTACCCCTATACATATGTAATATTTCTGAAAAGAGAAAAAAATTAGATTTCTATTGATGTATCACACAGCCTAGGTTGCTATCTAAAAAAATTCAAAATGGCGACCGCACTTAAAAACCATATGAAAAAAACAAATTTTTTAACTTCAAAATATGCAAAATAACCTCAAATTAATATATGTACCAAATATGAAACGCATATCTGAAACCGTTTGACCAGTGCAACTTTGGTCCCATACATAATAGCGACTCTGCATAAGCTTTACAGTTTAAAAATTGTGTTTGACCATCCTGTAGTTGACCTTAATAGAGTATAGCACTAAGTGCTACAAGCTGCATGAACGACGCAGTGAATTTTTAAACATGAAACTTTATTCTATCTTCATTAAGCGGTAGTATAATCTTATCATCCACTCAGTTGAATTGAGTTGCAAATGTTAGTATTTTATTAATAATGAGAAAATGATTCAATGCCTCAATTGAATTAGCGGTATTTATACGCGCTCTAAAACTACAAAGCGTTTTACAATTTACAAATATTTATTAACTCTTCCAGACGCTCTTAATGGAGGGTGCTGCAAGAGGCAAGACAAAGTAAACTCCATATCGATCTGCTCTCGAAATTTACCTTAATTCTTCAGAGGTTTAACTCTCGTTCTCGAGTCGTCATTTCTGGATCGTCTCTAAAATTATGTCCAGATTTAAGTAACGTAAACAGTTAACGTTAATTTTCTCCATAAATAAATAATTAACATCGGTGTAGATTCATAGTATATTCACAAGCACGGCACAATTTTCTAAAAAAAAAGTAGTATGTAACAAACAGATTTTTACTGGAAAAGTTAATGGACAATGATTTTGAAGATATTGCGCAAAATGCAGTTAATACTTTCTTTTAAAAAGAAATCTCTGAATTACTAGGAAGTTTTGAACTTGGTCCGGCATTCTTCAAAGAGTTTTGTACGTCATTATAAATGGGATGTTAATTTTGAATTAGATTATTTTTACATTCCCTTTCCAATATCAAAGTGGATGATGCGTTTTTATGTAGCTATTATAATCGTGAAAAAATCACATTTCGAGATTTCTTCAAATCTTCACGTTTCCGGGGTCCCTAGATGACGACAACAAGTTTTTTCAATTCTTTCTGTCCGTCTGTCTGGTCGCAAACTATTTGTTGGAGAAACACTATTTGCATGCGGATGAAATTTATATCTTTCTCGAAATCGAATATACTTTCAGTGATACATATATAGAGGGTGACCTTAAAAAATTAAAATTTGTATGTTTTTGCCTTAACAGAAACTATTAGTTAGATAAAAGAAATATTTTGCGCATAGCTCACGTTTTTGCCTTTGACTAAAATATGCATTTTTTGGACCTAATCGATACAGGATGAACAATGAACATCTTAAAAGGAGATAAAATAATATGCAATGGTTGTTGAGGCAATTCCAAAACTATTGATTGAACAAAAATAATATTTGCGTATAGATAATACTTATAGCCCTAAAACGAAATAGGCATATTTGGACCCAATAAATACAGGGTGTGAACAACTAAAAAATGAAACTCTGGCAATTTTTACTTCATCTCAAATTTGTAAAAGAAAATAATATTTTGCATGTAGCTTAAGCTTACATCCTTGACAAAAAATTATGCATTTTCCCATTTTCCAATAGATAGAAGTTGAACAACAAATACAAGGTAAATATTTTTTCCTCTGATATTTTCAAAATTTATAGTTTCAAAACGTCCACTTACCAAGAAAGTTCTTTACAGATTTTTTTATTCTGAAACAATCCTGCAGAAACATCGTCGACGCTGCATTCGTTTATGGACCGTCTTTCGTGTTTCTCGTTTTAGCCTACCATCGTTGCACTTCCGTATTTTGAAAGTCTTTTGTTACTTCTACTTTATCTCTCTGAAGCGTGCAACCTGTCTGTTTCTTTCTGGTTATTTTTAAATACTTCCTCTGCTGAGTTTTTTCATCAATTCTAATGTATGTCTTATCCGTTGTAACCTTGCTGCCTTGATAAATATTACTATGTCTAGGTTTTTAAGTACCGTGTTTTTTCTGATAAGGCCTTATAATTACTTTACCAGCACCGAACAAATTAATATATTGTGCACTTGTTTTTCATTTAAAGATGCTTTGCTTGTAATTGGCGTCTCGGTCTGTAGAGTGTAGAATATTTTTTTGGGTTAGTGTTATTCGTCTATTCGCTTCTGCTCTGTTATTAGCACTGTTAATTAGCATACCTAAGTAGAGGCATTATTTTGCTTGATTGTATTTATAGTTATTTATCACACTGAGATGCACTGTCTGTCTTGGTTTTTGATATTTTACTTTTTGCCCAAAAGTCGGCTAGCGCCGCATGGTTGAAAGTTTCATCAATAAAAACAGTTGGAATGCAATATCTTTATACGAGTACTATACAGTGTGGATAATGTAAGACTATACATTGACAACTTTATTTTAGCATCAATCAATTTACCCATGTTAGTAACAATTATCAGTTATGAAATTACAATGAAATAATCCCGTTTCAATTAGTTTCTATAGTCATTTTGTTGTTATTTTGTTTACAAACACCATGGTAACAGTAAGTAAATGTCCTATGTCTAATTTTGCATAATTCAGCCATGTACAGTCTTACGTTATTCTCACGGTATATTATTTGTTTGTTGTTTATTTATACAAGTGATTAATTTTTGCGTCAGATACTGTTATTCCCATGCTTCTTTGATATTTTCTTCATCGGCCAATTAAGAATTGATCGTGAGCATACGTCAGAATTTGAGTTGACTTATTAAAGGTGGTTCCAGTGGTGTTCATTCCGACTTTCTGGTTAGTAGAGTCACATTGAAGAGGAACCATGATAGAGCGTTTCCTTGGCACAGTACTTTATCATATCAGAAGAAGGTTGATACATGTTCACTTTTTGTATTACTTTATTAATTGTTGATCGATTAGCCTTATAAAGTGTTTACTGACGTCTACAGTATTCATTACTGTGTATAATTATTGTATGCTAATATAGTCGTGCATCGATTTGAAATTCATGAACAGTTGAGTGAAGAAGGAGCTCAAGGGTGTGACGTGAAGTAGAGTCCCTTAGTGTGAAGGGCCGAGCATAAGTATGTCTAAGGTAAATCTTACTAAGAACAGCAAATCAGTAGAATATGTCGAAGTACCTTCTGGAACTTTTAAATGCTTGCATCAAACCCTAACAAAGTGTATGAGGTATCATTCTAGAAGACTGGTTTGTGCTCATCTGTGTCGCTTATCCCGATAAACTACTCTGCCAGAACCTACAACTTAAGAACGTTTGGCTTGATCCTCAGCGTGTTGAAAAACGTTCTGAAGGTGATAACACTCGCCTGTAAGTACCGGAAATGAGAGGATAGCATCAGGGGACAACCAATTCGGTTTACGTGTATTCTCCATGAGGCCCCAGAAGACGTTGAGCACGGCATTAAAGCAAATGGCGATTGGATGAACAATAG
Source organism: Agriotes lineatus (assembly GCA_940337035.1). Taxonomy (NCBI): domain Eukaryota; kingdom Metazoa; phylum Arthropoda; class Insecta; order Coleoptera; family Elateridae; genus Agriotes; species Agriotes lineatus. The sequence goes on along the minus strand of CALNHX010007102.1, from coordinate 72,561 downwards.
TCGATCCGCCAACGACACGGTACTCCTGACAGACAACCTGCAAAGATTAGAGGAGCTACGTAGTTAATAAAGTATCCAGGCGAGTAAGAGGTATTGTCTGGAAATGAATGCCACAAAGACGAAATACGTGATGATCAGTAATGCTCCAGTTCAATTGGAAATGTCATTCGCTAACGACCACCCCATTGAAAGAATGAACAAGTTCACCCATGCTTGGCTACAGTATTATTCGTGAAAACTGAACCACTCGGTGCAGAGCCAGAGCAACCTTCATTAAATTGAAAATGGTTTGGTATTACCTCCACGGAATTTCTTCAGATCTTAATCAATAAGTCCGTCATCAGTGATGATAGCCAACATCTGGACGGATAGGCACAAGAACGAGAAGAATAGTTGACATATCCCTATGCTCTTTTCTCAGGTGTTTTTGAATGTTTATAAGATTTTTTTAAGCATGAAAAATGTTTAAATACTCAGTGCTTTATGTGCTGTATGGTACAATTAATTCTTGTATATCACTGCTCTAGAGTGATGTCCATTTCTCCTATGGTAGTTCCTTCTAAACCAGTTGATACAAACTTTGCCTCTACTTCTTTTTTCTTCAGGATTTCCATGTTATGTTTTTCCTTTCTTCTTTTTAATATTTCAAATCGTTGTTTAAACTTTATGACAGTACATTTTTGAGTAGTAGCCCGTATCATTAACATAGTAGCCAAATACGTTCATCGTTCTCTTCACTGGTTTACTTATTACCATGTAAAGTGAAGTTGCAAGCTGAATTACACGTTCTCTATAATTACTTTCCAATGTTATTTTTATCATGGTGTAAAGAATACAAGGTGAAACATTTCCAGAGATGCGCAGTCGTTCAGAAAGTAGAGGGGAGATGTCAACCAATCCGCCATGGGTCAGTCGATGTCAAATTCAAGGTTAGCAGGTTAGATTTTTCGTCAGTCTGACACCAACTGACGCAAAACCTAACCTCGAATTTGACATCGACAGCGTCTTCAACAATACACTTCAGTACCACCAATCGTGCCATTTGTGGGCCCATGTCCTATTGGTTGAATTTGAGGTCCGCCCACATTCTGCGGAACGTTACACCGTGATTTTTATATCGTTCCGTCGGTAGTTTTTATTTCAGATGGTTAGCTGATCACATAATCTATCTCAAAAACTCCAATTTACACAAATAAAGCATGTTTACTATATAAAGGGATATTCAAATTCGGTTGATAACTACACAATGTTTGGAAAATGTTACATCTTAAAAAGATGAACTAACTTGAATAACGAGCTAACGGACAAAACCATTGTTTTTCGATAATTGGAATAGTAATTCTCGACCACGTCGAGAATTGTTAAGAGACGAGAATAGATAATAGATAGATAAAGGAATTTATTCAGATAAGTATGAAACTACACCATTAAATAAAGTGTAGCAATAAGTGCTCTATAAATGACATAGTAAATTTTCAAACATAAAACTTATTTCCCTATCCTAGCAGTAAAATCTTAATCATTGGAATTGAACTGTAGATACTAGTATTTCGTAGATGATGTTAAAAGATTATTCAAACATCTCATTTAGATTAATGGTATAAGTTTTGATACAAGCTTTAAAATCAGGGCACGTTTTTTATATCTAAATGTAATGTTTGTATCCAAGTTATGCAGCCATCGGCCTAATGTCGCCATTTAGAACCAGCAGACGCGGAAGATTATGATAACTACCGTATTTTTCATAAGCACCGAGCTGCTGCGTGGGTCTCCAACTCGTTGTATTCACAAGCCACCTGCGTGTTATTAAAGTTATCCATCCTCGCTAAAAGCCGTGTTGTACTAACAGAAAAAATACCGAATACCTACCGTAAATATTACATCTGATTGTGTTATTTATTTGCAGAAAGCAAGTGGGTGATGTGGGAGAACGAGGTCTTCGCAGCACCCCGGACTGGGGTGAGATGGCTGTCAATGGGGACCACCTGTGGGTCCCCACATCAGTTTCCGGAGACTTCTGCTACGTGGGCGACCCGGACTGCACGGTAAGGACATAGCAGGTTCTTTGAGATTTTCAACATTCATTTGTATCAGTGTCGTGGCATGTTCAACCGACCGTAACTCTGCAGATCAACTTTATTCGCGTTTTCTTAAATCTGATGTAAACATTTTCTTAAATTTATTTGGAGAGCACTCAAGCGGGAAATACAGAACACGCGTACAATTCCCGGAAAATTTAAATATTAATGCACTGAAAAATGAGAATTCCTGAGGAATGCATTCATGTTATGCAGCTAACAAGAAATTTCCACTATTATTTCTACATGCTGCCCAGTTCTCTGCATATTTCAGATATTCATAACCTTCCCACTGTTTGTTTTCACATCATATTTCATGAAATATGCTTGAACGTGCAAAGTGCATTTTTGTCGATAAAATATTGGACAATTGCAATTATAAGCAATTATTTTAATATTTAGGTTTCAAGCATAAAAGGCTGCAGTTTGTCGATTAAAACATTTCGAGTTATGTAATGTTAAATTGTCACACTAATAGTCGGGGGAACACTATACAAACGGCCTCTTTTGGGATGCCTGTGAATTAAGCCACTAAAAAGTTGTTCTAATAACCTAGCTCATGCATACACCAAAGAATGGGTCCAAGGCATGCAATTAACTCATTAATTAATATGAGCGTTTATGGAATGAAATGTAAGGGCGCCAGGTTCACATAACCCACCGTAATAGAGTCCGTAGAACCAAACGAAGTAAACAGGCTACAATAAAACAGGCTGAAAGGAAAGATGGAAACACAAAAACAAAGACACAAGAAAAAGTACATCGTAAAGTAATCAGAAAATAATATTTTATTACCGTTCAAGATATCCCAATATTGAAAATTATAACAACTGGATTTATTACTATTAAGCAACAATTAAATTAACAGGGTACTTTTACTGATCGACGGGCACTATTCTTGAATAGCACGCAAAATCTTCCCACGAATTAAATTTAGAAGACTTAGATTAGGCGGTCAGTCGAAACTGGCGAAGGTAATTAATCTTTAACTTGAACGGATGTTAGAAATGTATCGGCTATATTAGGAATTCATCTATCCCCACATTAAGTGCGTTCGAGGAGGCCTGCTCGAATGCTAAGAATTATCATACATGAGTGTTGTTCAATTACCGAAAAAATCACAACGATAACCTTCGCTAACAAATATCATATTAAAATTAAAAAAGGGAAGCAGCTCGATATCGCTAAGTCGAATCGATTGCTGTCTTATAACAGATTTTTGTCTAATTCTAGCTGCTTGAATTTGTTTTATTAATATGTCATATTGCAACATTGAATATTTGACATCTGCCAAACAATTCCAATTTAGAAATAATACAACAAAGTAATTATGCCGCATATACTCGTAAATGCAGTGAAGAAATGTGGAATAATCGCTAAAATAGACGTAACTGCCTCATTTTTTGCCACAACTGTGCCTATACAAACACAAGAAATTACATAGGAACCAAGATTGCGACCGCAACCGTGAAAATTAACCGCTCCGCGTAAAGACCGATTTTGAAACTTAACAAAATGTAGTAGTATGCTTTTTACGTCATGATATCTTATAGGTTTTCTTATATCCTATTAATAGCTTTAACGCACGGTGTAATAAGGTATTAGGTAGGTCGACTCCACTTTCAGAGCTGGAAAAACCTTATCTTAATTCATAAATATTTCATTTGGGCGGCAAAGTGTCGAAAAGGCAGATGTAATAATATATTGTAATAACCTACTAACAATGCGGAAGGGCTTTATTACAAAAGAAGTATACAAATCCAGTTATACCGATTTTAAAATGGTCATATCCGCACTCATGTTACATACTATCTTTCAACGTGACATTTGTCAATAAATGACATTTTTCAATTGTAGCCAATCATAGTATGATTATTCGAGTGCAGAAAATGGCCACTTTCAGTACGCATTCTAGTGAATACTTTCTCCACCGAAGTAGAGAAACAATAATGGCGTCGTACGTAATGGCATCAAATATCGATATCAATAACTGACAAGCGTGACAAGTGTTTAGCAATAAAATATAGTTATTATCTAGAACTTTTTGAAATGGAAAATACTCGTGAAGAAAACTAAGGTGTCGAAGATGTTGTGAATTCGCCATACCAGATGGATCATCCAGTGAAGTAAAACCTGTGATCATAACAGAAACCGACCCCAAAAATCTTCTTAATGCGGTCTAATAACATGAAAGTTTCACAGAAGTTGACCAAAAAGGGTATGTCTGTAGTTCCTCGTCCCCGAGAATCTCCAACGGACCACCCACCTGGGTGACCCCAGTATATCGAACCTTTACCTATTGTACAGTACAAGCTGTAAAATACAACTCACCTCAAAAATAATATTTCTTGATTTGTCTTTGATCTGTAATTTGTTTGGTATTTTGTCACTTTTAAATATTTTCACTTATAATACCATGAGTAGTCAAAGTTATGTCGACTATTTTTGCGGTAGTGTCACGAATGTCCATTGCGCTTTGGTACGATCCCAAGCGCAATGGACATGAGTAGTGATACCAACGCAAAAATAATCTACTTAACTTTGACTAAGAATGGTATTTGAGGGACTATTTAATGAACCAAACTACTTTTTCAAATTAGTTTTCAGTAAATCTAGCAACAAACTACGCAATTTCTATAGTAACAGAACACTAATATTGACTTTTTCTAATAAAAATAGCATTTTTTTAAAATAGTCACTTGAATACCTTCTAGGAAGATATATCCACTGATATTTTTTTGATTGGTCAAGAAACGTCAGAATTCTAAATTTTCATTGGTCAGTTTTTGACAGGTGACGGGTGAATTGAATAGTCACAACTATTTTTGCGTATACTAGTTCCGATGTTTTCGATTCTTTATGTTACTTTTCAATTTAGGTATTTGACGACACTTTAAAAGGAGATACTGCTTTACCTGTACGCAATATTAAACTAATATACGGGAATCTTGGAAATCGTATGAAGTCAAGTCACGTTAATGTCTTATACCGTATAATATACAAATATAGGTAACTAGAATTAACCCTTTGGCACCATGTTCTAATATAAAATAAAAATTAGTTACAATTTATCTATTTCTATTGCAATGAACCCAAAAAGTAATGAACTTAGCCACAAGGGTTGTTCAGAATGCCAGCGGTTGATTCGTACTCAAGTCAGGTTTTCTTAAATTAAAATTAATGTATATACAATGTTAAACAAGAATATAAAATACATTTGGGGGGCTGCTGCAGAACTCGACCTGGACAGGGATGCAATCCACGATACTTGATATATTTAGCTCTTGTTACGGACGCCACAGTAGATTAGCCTGACGCAGCAGCTGTAATTCGTCGGAATGGACATTTTTGAAACTAAACTGTTAAATACGGCTGTGTTTTTACGTCCGATGTTGAAGTGATATTGCTAACTGTCTCGGGCTCTCCCTACTTGCAAATTGTGTTTTGCAAGGGTTAACCTTGCTGCCTCGAAGGCTTTGCTTTTTCGTCTAGCAATGCTTCAAGGTGTCACTAATGGCTGGGAAAATGTCCTCGTAATAGATGAGTTGGGTCCTTAATTAATGCTAGCGGAAGATTTGACCTGGTAGACGACTCGTAAGTGTAACCTCTTAGTTTCTGCGTGCTCGTGTTGGATCTCTGACCCATAGGGATTCATGAAAGGGTTAACTAAACTGGGCTCAACAAGCTACACAAATATGCTATGAAATTTGGAATTCGGGGTCTGGTGTTCTTAAAAAGTTGTGTAGATGGGTCTGGGGACTCAAGTGTCTACCGTTCTATATGGATTCTTAAGACAGGTCTAGATATCAGACGAAGGGCCTAGCAGCTCTTCCAGTTAGTGTTGGCTAGACGGGTGATTGGATCTAATTGTCTCTTCAGCAAACTGGAAATCCTAGTTCTATACCTTTTTGCACTTTTCGATCAGGATTACTTTCTTGGGGAATTCAAGCGCATTGCTGGATCGTTTGGTTTATCTCCAATCCGCGCACACAAACGACTCAAGCGCCGATTGTGGCGTATTAACGACGTAAAAGCATATTATTTATGCGCAAATTGAGTTTCATCTAGGTGCTAACGCCACAATATATAAATGATAGCTCTTTTTAATTTATCAATTTAGTTAAGATTCGGGATGCTGTGCCCCCTGCTTATAAGTTTCTTATTTGCGCACCAGTTCTAACACAATAAAATATGTTATTAAATTATACATTCTAACTTTAAAAATGTGTAATTAAGAATTTAATTATCGAAAGCGGTCATTAGTTACAGAAAACTGTCATTCGTTTGCTAATCTCACGCTTAATGGCGTAGGTGACTGCAACTAACGTCAACTTCAGAGCGTTTCGGATACACAAACAGATCTGCGTGTTTATCTTTATATATATAATTCTTCTGTACGTGTGTATGTCACTGAACTCCTTCTAAACGGCTGGACCGATTTTGATGAAATTTTTTGTGTGTGTTTGAGTGGGTCCCTGGATGGTTTAGATTCCCAATTGGACTCGGTAGGTGGCGCTGCAATCGGGTTCTAGGATTTTTTTTTAATTTTTGACGAATTTCTTTGTTTTAATTTTTTAAAGATTTCTCGCATATCAGAACATATAACCCCAAAATTTCACCCCCCCCCCCACTACCCCCCAATATGTTTTAAAATGAAAAAAATCGAAAATTCGAAAATCGAGAAAACGTTTGCTGAACCCGCTAATAGCAGGCACCGGGCAGGACGTCTGTCGGGTCCGCTAATAGCAGGCACCGGGCAGGAAGTCTGTCGGGTCCGCTAATAGCAAGCAGCGGACAGGACAACGTCTGTCAGGTCCGCTAGTAATAGTATATTATGTAACAAGTTTTATAAGCGTCACTTTAGTCACGACTGTTTAATAAACGAGTGTCTAGACGAGTTTATATAATATATTACATACTACACTTTTTCTACGACCACAAATTTAGATTATAACATCATTTCATTAAGATTTTGAATATTATGTTAGGTTAAATTATACTTGACAAACGTCAAAGTTGACTGTTGAGAGTTGAAAACTAAGTTGATTTTAGTTGACTAAAACGTCATTGCCAACTTCAGCTCGTGACTAAGAGGCTCTTTAGTCACGGGTTATGAAGGCATGATTAAAAGGTCACTTAGCGACGTGTATGTTAGTATGTTAAATACCATTTTAGTAGCAGAAGTAGAAAAATATAATTAATATAGAGTTCAGGGAACATAACGTGGCCTCTGTTATACAGACAACATCAGATACTCTTCTAAAAGCTGTCGTGGAGTAAACTTCACTGCTGCTGTCCTATAATAAATCAGTTTTGCGACTAATCTGGCTCGCTGAAGTACTTCTATCTCTTCCCCATACTAACTCGCCCTTTTTATCTTGTGCACATCACCCGGGCCAAGCTAAAATCGTTGAACTATACCTACTTGTCTGTTAATTTTTGTATATTTTGAAGTAACTTGGTTAATACTGAATATATTACGTCTTTGTAAAGCGCCCTCTTCTCAGCCTACTTAATTACCATCTTCTCTTCTTTCATTACTATTTTTTATTGTTTAATATATCGATGTTTGATAGCGGTGTATTTCACCAATTCGGATAGGTATCAAGTACCGATGAGTTAATATTCTCACTTTAAGACACTGTCAAAAATCGCCTTACAATGTGACAGGCAAGTGGGATTACTGATTTTTGGATTTTACGTAGTAGCTGTTCAGAATTTTGTTGTTGTAGTTGTGTTACAAATCCTGTACCTTACTCTTGTGGCGGATATTGCATCTGATGCAGACCAGACGATGTACTTTTTTTTAATTTCCACATCAGTAGTTGCACTGCTGTTCGGTAGTTATTACGTGATGCTCTATCATTGAGGTTAACAACAACGTGCTTCGTCGCAAGCACGCTAAGTTTTTCACAGGTCATTATGAGGTAATGGTTAAATTCAAAATAAAGTGATTTCTTTCGAAAATAAAAGTATCAGACACAACAAATCTAAAATCGTTACATCCCTATGCAAAAAAAGCAAAACGAAAATCGACTTTTCGTTTTGTGGCTATATCTCGCTTGTCTATGAAAATAGAGAAAAGTAATTTTTACGTTCTTCGGCCACTTTTTTTATACGAATGCAGTGGCGTAGTAAGTTTGTCAAGAAAAGTTTTTAAATTCGAGTTATACCATAGAGTTTTTTTTTAATATGTAACCCATAGGAACCCATCAGGAAAAAGAGGATTTTTCCCATTCCAGTGATATAGTACGCATGGGGCCATAATTATACTGAAGGGGCCATAATTATATATAACAGCAATAAGATAACATGAACAACAAAATAGAATGCTTGAGTAAGAAAGAGATGACCATACGATAAAATTATTTTAGTAGGCATGTTTAGTTGACTTATGTCATAATTAAAATAGGCGTCATGCATACTCGTATAGTTGCTACTATGTGTATCTCTTTCTTACTCAAGCAATATGTGTTATTTTCTTGTTCATGGTATCTCATCGCTGTTATATATAATTGTGGCCCCATCGGTATATGTATCATAATATACAGTATATAAGTCATAATTTTTATAACATTTTTTTTAATATCCATTTATCACAAAATGTTATTCCTGTTAAAGTGTCTGCATCCTTTAAGACTAAAAAATGTACTTGCCATTTTTTTTTAAACGAGGGAAGTTCAAAAATATATAAAGGGTTCATGAATAAAGTAACCTTATTTTTCAAAATAGACAAAAATGTTAGTTAGGAGTTGCTTATAATTGAAAGTAGGTGTCAAATATGAAATCTGAGCCATCTGCTCCGAAAAACCATTTTCATTGGTTTCCCTTATTTTCTCCTTACTACCCTGTGTATTACCAATTGAGATACTTCAAAGTTAACTTATTAAGGGATACAATAAAGGTGTACGGTCGAACTTGAGTTTCCCTCACTTACTAACCAAGATATTACGTGATTCTAAATTAATGCTAAAATCTCGTTTTAGTGTCGAAAACAGGTTTCTTAAAAAAATTAATAACAAACGATTCAAACATCAATAACAATTCATATCAATTATAATTTTTAATTGAAATGGTATAACAAATATTTTCAATTAACATCTGATAAATGGATAATGAAACAATTTTCCATGTCCAAATGTATGACGGACACTGGATAGTGTATAATATTATAAGCAACAATCAAACGTGATTAATTCTGTCAATTAAATGGTGGTATTGTAACAACAACGCAGAGACAGATGCTTTATTTAATCACTTATATTTTAAATGGCAAAACCCTTCAACTAGAAAACGAAGAAATATTAAAAAGTACTTTAAAAATTGTGAATTTTTGCTGTGTAAAGTAGTAAAAATTAAAAAATCGATCCTATATGATATATATCACTGAAATGGGAAATAAATCTTTCTCATAATGCCACAGTTAACTATGAGTTCCATATAAAAAATACAACGGTATGTTATTACTGGAATTTATAAACTTTTGTTGAAAAATTGAGTACGGTACTGAATTCTCATTAAAAAAAAATACCTGAAGAACGTAAAAATTACTTTTCTCTATTTTCATAAATAAGCGAGATATAGCCACAAAACATAAAAGCCGAAAAATCGAGCTTTTGTTTATAACTCAAAATCAAAAGACGATACCCAATTGTGCCATTAAGCTTTAAAATAATAGATCGAAGATGGGGGATCCATTTTCCCATATCTCATATAGTATCGAGATTCCCTATGAAAACATGAAAATTTGCCCACCCTGTACACTTTCCCATTAGGGTTATTCTTCCTAGTTATTGAAAAAAACGTATAACTTAATGAAATAAAATTTCTTGAATTGGGTTTCAGTCGATTATGCTTTTTTTACTCTTTAGAATGTACACTTATAAAATAGTAAGTCAACATTCATTTGTTCTAAGAAGAGTCGGGAAAGTTTTTATCGCCTCCTATTCATCTGATAAAACACTGTTGCCTGGAAAATAAGCTCCACAAATCTAATTAATTTGTTTGAAGTTGCAATCTATTTTTCACATCTTCAACTATTATTCGAAACAATATGTAAAGCAAGCTTTGGCCTGTCGTTGCTATGCGATACTCACAATCCTGGTAGTTTAAATTGTCAATGTCAAATATTTAAACTTTGTACCTACTCTTTTAAAATGGTGTTAAATAAAGAATTAACTCGTTTCGGCAAGGTTTCACATTTTATTGCATCTATCTATCTATTCTGGAAGTAATATCTCTTGTTCAATTTTAATCACTCAGTCTGTGTAGTTCCACATAATTTCAAAAATTTTCTTTTTAAGCAAATTCACAATAATTTTTAGAAATTTATTCAAATTAGTTGTTAAGCAAAATGTTTAAAATTATAGTATATTACATACCAGGTGATTGGTTTCAAAACCGAACATAGCAAGTTTTTTATTTTTAGTAATCAAATGATATATCTAACGTTAATTGATGATAAGGACTTTCAGTCCCCCGCCCTCCTATAACTTCTTCTAAGATCTAGATAATATTGTTTTTTAAATTAAATTAAATTAAATGTTTTTAGTAATCTTGCTATGTTCGGTTTTGAAACCGGTCACCTGGTATATATTAATTAACACCCCCCCCCCCCCTCCGTGTTTCATAAAGGGCTGTGTTTTGAATACAAGAACCTTGTTTTGTTGATAAGTGTCTATTAAATATCGAACTTTGTTCTGACAACGGCAGCCTTGCTTTTGAACAGAGGAAACTTAACTAATTTCAACTGTAATACATCAGCTGAGTATGTGTGTATATGTCATTCGTTTACCAGAGAACCGCTCATTTGAAACTTGGTGCTAATGGTCTAGTAATTGAAAAAACTTGGGTTATGGTCTATGCGCGCGGCCATTTTGGATTTCATTTCCTCGGAATATAATGCTTGCTTAAAATTCAGTACGTAAGCATGTGTGGTATCATTTCATTTTTTATGGTGCTGAATACGTTAAAGACACAAAAAACATTTTAACAAAAATTTAAATAATATAGAAAACTGAAACTACATTATGTTGAATTGCTCATGTATTGCAATAATGTTTTGAAGATGATTACTCGTCCTATAGATCTTGTTTAGAGTGATCCCGAAGGAAATTGGCTATTGCATGCGCATGCTGTCCAAAAACTATTACCACTATTCGCAGTTTACTATTGTACAAATTATTCTCGATGGGAGTCAGTATAATATATATAGAAATTGCAAGAAAGTGACTCAACGAGGACACGATTTTTACACCATAGAGGAAATTTAAGAAAATGCGAAATAAGATCTGAACATAATCTCGATAACGTTACAAGAAGACTTCCAAAAATGGAAAAAACCTTTGGGAACAGTGTATAGCTACTGAAGGGACCAAGGTTTAAATATGTTAAAGATAATTTTTAAAGTTTTTATGGGAAAGCTTCAGTGTTTTTAATTAACATACCTCATATGTCGTAATATTTTTCTCTTAATCATTCTCTTTTAATTTCCTCATTGAGTAGTGTTACATTCATTTGGCTTTATTTATTGACGTTTGCCTTAATGACTTACCTTACCTGAGTGTTCCTTAGCTTAAGCTACGTATTAGATATGTACATTTGGAGGATATAGGTGATTTTAACTGCCATAGGTTATCGTTGAGGTTCGTTACAGGTATACGTTTGGTTTTAGGGATTTATCGCATTATCTCTTTATGAGTAATGGGATGCCTCCTAATGTTGTTAATCCTATTTGAAAGTGTCGTTTCGTTTCATTAGCTCTGGTAACTTACATACTCTCCTGTTTGTAAACGAAATGTGTACTTGTCATATTGAGTTTCTTTCGACGAGTTGAAAGCTGACAGCTAGCGGGGTCACCTCTTGATTATGCTACGTAATACTGGGAAGCGAACGTTGAGCCGATATACGTCAAAAGTGAGTTGTTTCTAGGCACTCCTCGCGTGTATGATAATGGCGTTCTATTATTTCAGGGATTTTTCTTTTTGATTTTGTAGATTTGTATGTTGTTGTATGTTCACATTTCCGAGTTGAGGAAGTTGCGTAATTGTATATGGAAAGCTTCCTGGATTACTTTTGAAGGTTTTAATCATTTCTTTTCTTTGTGGGTGGATTTTACCAGTTTATAGATTTGGTTGCGATTACGCTTCAGCTTGTGTAGTTAGTCTGCACCATTACCCTGCGTTGGTCCCATCCCAACCAGCAACTAAGCGAAATTGAAGATTGAAGCTGGTTTCTTTGATAGACGTTGGATTCAATAGATAAACTATTACCTTGTATTTGAATAAATACTTTTGCCGCAATTCAAAAATATATCTGTGCAAATAAGTCTATGAACTGACGATAGTGATTTATATGATTATTTCCTGCGTACCTGGCGCTTTATTAGATTTACGTTTGTAAGTATAAATTATCTATACCCCGTTCACTCTATTTGTGATTCTGGGCAGGCTTTGCATGTGCATTCTTTTAACGGTGTAAGGCACAGTTGGTAACAAAAACTACCAAAGTCAAAACAAAATGTCACAGTTCATCAATCTTAATTCATTAAGTGAATTAAAGTCGTTCAAAATAACAGCAATTATTAACACAAGTACCATGGAATAATATACTTTATTTTGATGACGTTAATGATAAAGTACAGTTTTTAAATAATAGCATCCTTTAAATTTTTAATATCGTAGCTCCTTTAAAGACTTCAATCTTTCGGAAACCTAAAGCATCCTGGTTAACGGATAATATTAAGTTCATGATGACTATAAGAGATAAAGCTTTAAAACGCTTTAAAAAAACAAAAAATCCTGTTCATTGGGAATACTACAAATCTTTGCGCAACTTAGTGACATTATCTATCAGGAATGAAAAGAAAGCTTATCTTAACCATACATTTGCCCAACGTAATGTTAAAGATTTCTGGAAGCATTTGAAGCAATGTACGGATCTTGCTAACAAAAAGTCAAACAAGATTCCCCCACACCTTAAAGATGTTAATATTATTAATAATTTTTTTATTGATTCTACGCAGCAGTTTGGTGACGTAGATCCTGAAGTCTTGCAGCTTTATGCTCAAGTAAGATCTGATGTCTCCTCCAAATTTAAATTTTCTTTAGTGTCCGAAACTGATGTAATTAAATATTTGAGAACAATTAAATCTAATGCTATTGGGTCTGATAATATCAATTTGCTAATGATCAATCTTTGTTGTCCCTGTATAGCTCCATATATTACTCATATTATTAAAAATTTTACATATATGCCAACTTCATAAAAATTAAATGTTTTTGTGTTTACTGAATGGCCTATATGCAACCCATTTAACAACCGTTACGCATTACTCCACAACGCTGAACCTCTTTACTATTTTGAATCTATATCAAAGGCTAGTGTGAACTCGTTCCTAGAGAAAATAACTCCTGTATTGGGATCTGATTGTCCTCATCTCACTCTATATTTGAATAGCATCGAAAGTTTCAGAAAGCAAAAGTTCAATCTTGAGGGAAAAACCAAATATTTACGCCTATCTAACTATTAAAAAGGTGGATCCCCGATTTATTGGCTGATTAGCAAATAAGGAACCGCATTTAGCATCATTTAGGGGTGGGCGATATTAAAATTTACATATCGAATTTATATAGATAAATATCCTAAAAATATTGGGATATCGATATTCGATATATTGATGTCCTATATTTGTCAATTTAACGAGAATATGCTAAATATATCGAGGTGTTGATGAATATCGAATCGATAGACATGTTATTCGATACAATGAGATGTTCGATATTCGATATTTTGATATTCTATATTTGGATATTCGGTATATGGATATCCGATGTTTCCATATATCGATAGGTATATCGCCCATCTCCGCAATACATGTATCGTTTAATGACAACGACCAGGCTGAATATGGTTGTAGATTTCGCCTTCTTCCACATGTGACGGATCGACTTAAGAGAAAGCGATTTTCGACTGATGAAAGGCTGATGAATACATGTGATGCAGATGTAGATTTAGTGTAGCGAAATGCCCCTATACTACAGTACATAAATACAATACTTAATTGTTAAGATAAAAAGACTAAAACCGGCACTAACTGGCTATATAAACCTTGATGAATAACTTGGGTAGGCATCGTTATTTTTATTCTGTTCTTAAAATATAATTTCTACCTACACAAAAATATATTTACATACAAGCTTTAATTAATATACTCGAACGCTTAACAAAATAAACCTAATTGTTTTGCTGCACGCAACAACAGGATACATAAAACAGAAACAATTTAAGCTTTTGCATGGTTTTTGTTGATGTAGCTTCGGCAAACTGATTTTTTATTACGGCCCGATATAATGGTATGGCTTTCGGCGGAGTACACGTGTTTGCAAATGACAGGTGTCAGACGCATTGTTCACCGCAAACGGCTCGTTCGATGACGACAGGATTTGATAGTTTGATACCAGAATAGACTTATCGCTTATCCCGCTCGCAAACGACTCCGCTCATGCGGAAATTTAGCCCTGGAACGCAGATACGCCAATGCATTATTCTTGACGAGGGGCCGCTGAAGGTAACGGAATTTTCAGTTCATAGAATTATCTGTGGCAGCCGGTGGTACGTCGATGCCTGTTAATGAATTAAATTCCTCAGGCAAAACTGTAAATACAGATTGCGAAGCGAAGCAGAAATGCCGAACGCTGGAATAGAAATTGCATTTATTTGAATATTTGGCGGCGTTTGTTTATTTTGTTTAAAAAGGAATTTGATAGCTGTAGCAGCACCGTAGACACTGAGATTGGGCCTAAACAGAACCTAATACACAATGCAATTCTAATTATTTTTTTTAACATGGAACTCAATAACAATGACGGATTTAAACCTTGGGTGCTTCTCAGAGCAACGTGATTTTGTGGGTCCTCCAAAAATTATAAATGTGTTATAAGAAACTTGCAACTCCTCTGAATGGATGGATTGAAAATTATTTTCAAGATAATATACATACAAGGTTTTCAAAATAAACATGGAATGTTTTAAATGGTAGGAGATAGAAGCTCGGCCAAATTAAAATGCATGTGCATCATCTCAGGTGCTGCTGGAATCCACATTCATATCATTTGTTTTTCGCTTGTTTTTTTTTCAACAAACGGGAAGCACCAGCACGGACAAAGTTTAATAAATACTAGTTAGGTTACATAATAATAGAAAATTGAGACCAGAGAAGGCAAGTCAAATCGGGTGTTTTGATTATTCGGGAAGCTACGCGTACAACGTTATGTAACAGACTGCCGTGGCTAGCTTGTGAGTCGGGTAGAGTGTGAGTCAAAATAAATACACCGGCTGGGGGTACCTACATAGATAGCAGAGGTTCTTTAGTTAAGGGCGCCACAATTTCTTTTCTCAACACCCATTAACCCTCTTAGAACTTGAGACGGAGGGAAAATTATAATTTGCAGTATTCCCTGGAATGAGACATGTGTGTCGACGGCTCCATTTACAACGGACCTATCTTTGCTGCTAACTGGTACGCCACTACCATCTACCCTCATAAAGTAAACACACCCACAAGACACAATGGAATGAGAGTGATCTATTAAATACTTCCAAGGAAGTTCACCTATATGTAGGCATCACAAAATCAATTTTAAAGAGTAGTGCACGTTAGTATAATTTTACAAGCTGCTACTTTAAGCTAACCAACACAAATTTAAAAAACTTTTTAAAAAATTGGTTGCCACCTCTGAGTCCGCCGCAACCTCCTGGCAGCCAGGTGCAAAAAGGTCCTTTTTCGTTAATTATCATCGTTTATCGTGTAGCGAAAATTGTATTACATCATTGCAACATTTTTCCTCTACACGATGGAATATGGTGGTCTACGTAAAAGCTGCCGCGATTAGATATGTCCAGCATTTGAATATCCCGCTCTCGCCTAGCCTGAGTGAGCACGAGCGGGGCAGAGGGAACGCACACACTGCTCCGTGCAATAGACAAGGACGCAGCGTGGCAGTTGCGACTAGGTTCGGGACAAATGCGGTACAAATGCATGACGCGTCCACGACACTCGACATGTACATTTTTCAAATTTTTTTGCCAGTTAAATTGTTCTTTTTCAAATTGAAAAAGTGTTTTCTGTGCCGTCGCACCAAAAAGTTCCATGGTACACACTATTTTTCCTGCATTCGAACACGCATCACGACCGATTGGTCCCGATGCCGCCAGCTCCATCTCAATAATAAGGAGCGACTTCGCCGTAGTCGGCTCGATGAGTGGCATTCTGTTTCCGAGGCCAAAGCTTAACTGCTAGCTGCAGCCACGTTCTTCCTGCTCGCGCAAGACGAAGCGGCAGAGGTATACTCCATAATAAACTTCAGTTACCTGAGTGGACAGAAGTAATTTCAACCGCGGCGGCGTTAAGGTACAATGAAATTTCGCCACGGTGTCTGAACTTGAAAATGAGAGCTCTCATAAAAATTACATAATAACAATTCCACCATTTACAAGATTTTCACTGAAGAGATTTGAAAATGCGCTTTTTCGTTCTGGGCTGTTTTTATCTCCATCAGAACAACATACCGATGATATCAAAGACTGTAGAACATATCCTACGAGCCGCAAAAGAGGCCATAAATGTACCAACAAGAGAAGGCTTTCGATTACGTTATAACAAATGAAGGTGGTCACAGCATATCAAACAATTTTATAAATTCTATAAGATTTTTTTGCATTACTCTGCTAGACCTTATTCAAAAAATTTAACGTTTTGTTGTTATCAAATTGGCAGAAGAACTTAACATTAATCAAAAACCTTAACTACCAAAAGGAACGTAAATTATGCAGGACTTCACTTGCCACTAACTCAGACTATTTAAGCATTATCATAACGGATTGGGAGAGTAGGTACCAACTTTAAACTTAGTTAGCGACATATGAAGACGTAAATTAATATGACTGGACGAACAAAACATTATTTCTCACCACCAAATGGGTTTAAAAAAAACACTCGATAACGCATCAACTAATACGAATCACCGAAGCAATAGAGTCAGGTTTCGAAAAGAAGGAATACACTGTGATAGCCTTCATCGATCTTCAAAGTGCCTTCGATAAAGTTTGGCACTTAGGATTGAGATATAAGATAATTAAACTGGGATTTTCTGCATACCTTATCAACATACTATCGTCCTTCTTAACAGACAGGACATTCTCAGTGAGAGTGATTGCCAACTTGACAACTTGCAGACCAATATTAGCGGGAGTCCCACAAGGAAGAATTTGGGGCCAACATTATTTAACATTTATGTCCATGACTTGCAAACCACCACCAACACTACGTTGGCTATGTTTGCGGACGATACAGCAGTCTTATCTCAAAACGTTAATCTTCCAACAGTTGTAAATCACCTTCAAAATGCCCTAGACGAGTTGTGTAAAAGGTTTGACAATTGGAAAATTGTAGTTAATACAACAAAAACGCAGGCAAAAATTTTCACCCTGCAACAAATCAGTAACTTACCTGCCTTAAGACTAAATCAAAGCGCTATCGAATGGAACAGCAAGGATTCGGCCAGCAAATACCTGGGAGTCTTTCTTGACTCTAGGCTAGGGTGGGGGTTTTATATTAATAAAAAAACTCTGTGAGTTTTATACCAGACTTGGTAAATTGTACCCATTGATTAACAGAAAATCACACCTACGAATTGAGTGTATAACATTAATTTACCAATCAATACTAAGACCCATTTTAACTTATGCCTGCCCGGTATGGAGGAACACATCAAACACACATCTCAAAAAACTCCAAGTGTTACAAAACAAAGTTATTCGCATCGCACTGAACGCGCCTTGGTTTGTGCGGAATGAACAGCTCCACAAAGAACTTAATGTACCGCCGATTCTAGACCACATAAATAATCAGTGTACAAAATGTTTTATTCGCAATCACATTGTAATGTGTCAATTTCATGACATGACAACAGCTGAGAACTAGATGATTACTTGAAACTAGCCAGGAAATTATTACATACCCCGAAAAATATTACATACCTGAAGAGTGGGGTGTTTCCATGGTAACAAAACATTGAGTGGGTTGTTTTCATGGCAACAAAAACATTAGCTACATCAAGATATCTATTATTCAGAATTCAATTGTAGTTATTTTTAAAATTAGATGATTGGAAATAAAATAGTATACATACCACGGTGGAAAGTTTCATCCCTGTCTCGAGATAAAGTTAACCTCGACGCTACGCGTCTCGGTAAACTACCTAATCTCTCGACAGTAATGAAACACTTCCCACCTCGGTATGTAATATACTATTGCTTGAATTAACGAGTGTCCTAGTGCAGTGATGTTTAACCTAGGTCGTAAAGATACGCACAAAAGACTAAAAAGAAGACTCCCACAAGATTTACTTTAACAAACTCACAATCCGCAATCATAAACATTAAATTCAAGTAACTAGTTTAATGAACAAAACCGTTTATAAATATAATAATCTCTACCGTGTTAGTTTAAGTCAAGTAAAAATATAACCTAATCATGTATAGTAAATTAGATGCTCAGCTGATTAAATAACGTAAAATACAAAAGCAACATATGAAGACGTAAATTAATATGACTCGACGAATTCAAGTATCTTGGCCATTGATTATGAATGCAGATAAAAATAAGGTAGAATTAAAAACTTGCAATAGCAAAAGATGCTATGGTTAATTAAAGCAACGATAATTTAGAAATCATATGCCTTACCATTCCTTAATAAATCTCTTTTGTATAGGTATGTGATTTCCATGCATATTTCAGCTCGTCTCGTGATTACCCCGATTCTCACTTTATCTAAATTCAAGTCATTACTTATTTTCCAATGTCTCATCTCGACTGCTTTAAGCTTTTTCAGATATCATTTAAAATTTGAAATTGTTATTTCGATTATATGACGTTCAACGAACAGATTCAGTAGAAGCCCCTCCCACAAATGAGCGCTAAATTTGAAAAGAATATTACTATTGGTAAGACTTTTGAATAATACTTTAATTTGTAATCAAATCCGTCCCAACAAGTTGATTGCTGAATCTTTTTGTACGTAATTTATTTACTAAATAGTTGAGGTATATCTACATTAATGTCGTGATATTTTGCAGAAAATTATATTAGACTCAAATGTGCTAAAAATGTTAAAGCGAACTATATCTATGTCTCAGATGCATGTTTTTGAATTCCATATGAAATTTGCTGTCGGTAGAGAAGTTGAGGATGATGTAAGAAATGTTGGAAATGTTGCAAGGGCTCAGGAAAACGTTGGTAACCAGTACTGTTGCTTAGATATTTGAAGTAAATTTAGCGAAATGAACAAATCTGAAATGTGAGAACATAGCTGGATTTTACATAATAACAATTCCCATTCACATCATATTATCTGCGATGCTATTTTTGTTCTCCAAAAATGCAGCATCACCCATATTGCCTGTTCTCGCACCATACAACTTTTTTTATTTCCCAAAATAAAAACCAAACTTAAAGCCTTTATAAAACCACCGAGCACCTTAACGCACTGACGTATCGGTGCTCTCTTTCTTTCTTTGTATGTATGTTTGTATCTTTGTTCGCTATCTTCTCCGAAGGTACTGGATCGATTAAATTGTATGATAGCTTAAAATTTTGCTAATTTTTAGGCTTATATCGTAGGCCGGTTTTTATTTTCAAAAAAAAAATACGAAAAAGTAAAGTTTTAATTTAATTATGTAATTAGCGAAGCTAAGCGTAGCTCAGGTGATTCACTATACACCATTATAGCAGCGCCTTATACAACGAAGCATAAGTGGTTCAGTGGTAGAATGCTCGCCTTCCACGCCACCGGCCCGGGTTCGATTCCCGGCCGAGGCATCCTGTTTTTAATTTATATTAATGAATCTTAAATTAGCGAACCGAAGCGTAGCTCGAGTGATTTAATAGTTTAATATAATCTTATAATTACAGCAACGTAAACGCTACCCAGGTGTCGAAAGCATACATACCATCATTGAATATCCAGACTCTGGATATTCAATGATACCATTTAAAAATGTCCATAATTGTCCCTAAAATACTTTTGATAAAACTAGTAAAATATTTATTATTTCTTTTTTTTGCAGAAACACGGACCTCGCATGAAATGCTCAGCTTGTAATGTAATAGCCCATCAAAGTTGCATTCCAGTACTGGCAGAACGGGTGCGTTTCACTTGCAAACCTACATTCAGGGATGTCGGAGTGCGGCAATACCGCGAACAGACCAGCATTCACCATCATTGGGTGCACAGGCGCTCGGAAAAGGGAAAATGTAGACAATGCGGAAAGGTAGGCCAACTTAATTCATAGGGATGCGTGCTTGTTTAATATAAAATTGCAGTTAATTAAAATTGAACACGGATACTACACTATGTACGTAATGTAAAACCTTTGTTTCATCTGTTCGCGTATTTAACAAGTCCACGGCTATAAATAGTTGTATAATTAATCAATTTCCAACAAACTTGTAAACAACGCTGGTTGTGCTGTTTTATGTCTTGTACGATATAACGACATCAAATTTATTTATTTATTTAGCGTATGGCAACGACATCAAATGACTACACACGACTCTCGGTATAGTTGTCTTAGCCGTAACATTCAAGTGAAAATCAAGGGATTGGTTAAAACTAGTTCCTGTTAACAGTAGGGTAATAACATACTTTGTTATCATTAGTCTTGTGCTGTCATAATCAGATGCTACTACTTTATTATAAGAACACAAAAACTGCTATAATTATATGAATGTGTGTCACACTAATCATGATACCTTTTAATCAGATTCCATTTTTACATATCCTCGCGTGACAATTTGAAAATCTCTATATGGAAATGAACGTGGCTTTGTTACACTTTATGTTATACAAAGGGTGAAGTTTGAAACTTACTAAACACCCTATGTTTTAAACAGTAATTACGTTTTACCCTAATAAAATATCTAAATTCTGTTAATTAAACTCTACAGGCTGTATCAGAATCTTATACACAAACTTTGCGATGTTTCTTGTGGCTCCTTTGGCTCTTCGTTTCAACAGTATCGAGCTTCGAAGTTAAAAAAAGGGTTTTATTAATAATAATAAAATATCTTGAGCGAATCGTTTTATATTTGGTAGTTGATTTACTATGGTAAGGGACACTTTGCCTTACTGGTTGAATATATTTCATTTTCTCACTAATTTTTGTCATACTTAATTTTTGATAGCCTACAGCTGCCACATCGTCTTCACGCTCAAGGTTTGTTTTTTTATTCTTTAACAACTGTTGAAACTACAAAAATCGAACACGAGACATTGTTAGATAATTAGTTATTTTTTATTTTAAAAAATTAAGGCAACAGTTGACTGAACCGCTAAAATTTTAGAATAAATTGTGTTTAAAAACAACTGAAAATCGATTACTTGCGCAACAGCGATAACAGATCCGAACTAGAATGTGGCTGTTTACCAAAATGTCATATACCAAATATAAAAGTAATATTTCAAAGTGTTTTGTTATTATCAATAAAAATACCTTTTTCAAACATTTTGAAGATTGATACTGTTAAAACGAAGAACTTTTGGTCATAAATAATTTTAGTTAACACAGAAAAACAAGAACGGAGGAGCTTATCCGATAAGTGACTTAAATTTGTATGTTTTCCCTTCTATATAAAAGGATGGACAAGAAAATGTGAAAACTATAACACTATTGTGCTAATCTCCCACGTTAACAAAATCTTACTAACAATCATGCTCGAACGATGGAAATTTTACCTACAATGGTAAATCCCATAAAATTAGGTCGGATTTTTAAAAGACAGTGACACCAGAGAACTACGTTCGCCACTTGATCGAGAAGACCAAAGAATTCAATGTGCTTACATTTCTATTACTCTAAAGCATTAGATTGTATATCTTAGTTACAACTCTAGGAAGTTAATGAAAAACGCCACACAGCAGCATAGCCCTTCTAATAACTAACGCATTTGAAAACGGCACTGCGACAATACAAATAGAAGACAGCCAATCCAAATCATTTCATACTAACCGAGCTGTTCGTGTTAAAGGCAAAATCGTTACTTAACACAAAAAACACAAGTTCCACAGATCAAGAGCGCCATTTTGCTACAGGCAAAAACGGTACTTAAAAAAACAACCCGTAACAATAACTTGTTGCAGCTACCTTTCAGTCGATCAAGGGCGGTTCGAGGTATCTAAATTGTGTTTTCTTCTACTTAAAATCACGATTACTTTCTTTCAGAATTCGAGAAGGGACAAATTAAACTCCAGGTGTTCACGACATCTCTACCTTTGAAGAAACCTCAGCGGAGTCGCAAGAAGATGGTGAAATGGATATCTGTCCACTTACTTACTTAATTTTGCTGTAAAAATACGTTCTCTATATCTACCTTGCAGAAAAAGACACAAACACAAATATTTAAGACGCTATAATGAGCATACCAAGTTACACGAAATTCTGGTGCAGTAATTTTAAGACTAATTTCAACTAACTATTTCGCTACGTGATTTCACAAGAATACAAAATATCAGGAGTTTAACTTCAAATACGCAAACGACAGCCGAGAACGCATTCAAATACCTGATCGTAAATACAGTAGTACACAAATTGAGACGGTAGCACTTCGAACAAAAAGCGAAATCTAAGCATGCAAACACTTGCAAAAGGACGGTAAATTGGCGATACGAAACAACATTTGCACAGCATACAAAAGCTACTCAAATACATTTTAATATAGTGAATGTGCAGAATTCGTTACGATACCTCAAGCCATCGAGGAAAACCAGTTATGTCCAGCGGTTCAGTTGCCGGATGCACGATTCATGTAGAACAATCGACAAGAAGGCGTGGTAGCCAGATCAACGAAGGATGCTCAGAAGTGCGAGAAGATGCACCTGGCCGGAGATGCAACAAGAAGCGGATTGATGGCATGGAATGTAGTCAGCTCAATGGAGGGACTTTGCAGACGTGTGATACTTTAATCTGATATAAAATAGATATTTGGAGACTGGCGATAAAGGGCAGACAGTAAAAGTCTGAAACCCCAACATGTTAATTTGCAATACACAACGTAATAAATCCGAATTAAATCGAGTTTTCTTGCGGCCGGTAATATTATGCTTGCAAAATACCACAGTCATAAATTACAACAGCGTTACCACCTGTACCAATCTTCATCCCACACAATGAACCGCCTCCGCCAAATTTCGATAAATCGCCAAACTAACTCACCGCAGCTTAGGGAGTGGAATTTTAAAACCCCGACTAATGATGAAAAAGTCAGTTTTGCCATCCGCGATAATTACCTTAGTGCGGTGTGTTAACGCGGAGAAAATTCCCGATGCATTATCAGCAAAATAGCCAGCATTCTTTCGGCGTGAACCTTGCACAAAAAAGTGGACAGGACCGGGCTTGTCCCGAGAAATTGACGAATAATTGAATTACGGCATACGAGGTGTGTTAATTAAGTAATGGGACTGATTTTTTCAATATTTTTATTCGATTAGAATTATAATTCAATATTGTCTAACTCAAAATGACTTCCTTGGGAAGCCACACAGCGCCGGAGATGGTTCTTCCAATTCTCATAGCAGTGCTGGAACTCGAATACTGAAATAGCCTTCAGCTGGTTGTTTACAGCCGTTTCAATGTTTTGTGTCCCAAAATGGCGTTTCTTGAGATGATTTTTCAATCTCACGAAGAGGAAAATGTCACAAGGACTCGTCACCAGTAATGACGCGTTCCAGAAATCGATCCCAAAAAGTCATGGCACCTTCCCCTCCTGATGTCCTTTTGGTCCTGGAAAAGGTTTTTTGGAACCATGTCTGCGCAGATTTTTTTCATCCCTAATTCATTGGTCAAAATCTGATCAACGGTGGTGTGTATCAAATTCAACTCCGATCATTCTGACTGTCAACCGAAAATCTGCACGCACAAGATCCCGGATTCTGTCGACATTTTCATCGGTTCTTGAAGACGAAGGTCTTCCGCTGCGTGGTTCATCTTCAATCGACTCTCTTCCTTTTGAAAATGCCTTAAACCACCGAAAAACCTGGGCCCTTGACAAAACACTGTCTCCGTAGGTCTGCTGAAGTTTTACGAACGTTACCGTTGCACTGTGATCAAGTCTGAAGCAAAACCTGATAGCACACCGTTGCTCGAAATTGATGTCACTCACTTTTAGAACGCACGAGAAAAAACTATTTCACGAAAAAAATCGCTGCGGACAACCAAATGACTCGAGCGAGTTCAAACTCTTACTGAAGGCGTATCATATGTTCACCTACCGCCCCTCCAAGTCCCGCATCGCCAGTGTTGACAGATCGAACGATACGTTGCCAGTCTCATCACTTAATTTACATACCTCGTATATACCGAATGTTAGGTCAATTTTTAATCCGTAAAGTTGTAGCTTTACGAATTAAAAATTGGTCTAACATTCGACAGGGATAGATATCTCCGACACTTCGTTTCAATATCTACTGCGAATACGTCATCAAACTCACATTTGAAATATCCTTGGGCGGAGTCACCCTAGGAGGAAAATTAATTAATAAAATATTCAAATTCTAAATAAAATTCCATCTTTGTTCCAGAAGACGTAAATTTATTTTGCTAGGGAACCACAATGTTTCCATTCTTTAGATTGTCGTATGTCTTTGAATCTTAAATATAAATCCATATTTTATCGACAGTGATGAGTTGACTCAAAAATTCTCCAGAATTCTGCTTAAATCTGCCCAAAACGGTCTGTGCAGCAACCGCTACACCACGCTTTTGGTCGACGTCGAGGCCGTTTGGGAATCCATTTGGCTGAAAGCTTTCTCATATCTAGAATATCGTGTATAATATAACCTACACATCCTTGGGATATCTCTAAGGTATCTTTTTAGTTAACATTCTTCGATCATCCAGGATTATGAAATGAATGACATCCACATTTTCTTTAACTGTCGCTGTTGATTGTCTCCCAAAACGCCCTTCGTCTTCATTGCTGAAATGTCATGTTCTAAATCTTGTAACCAAGGTTTCATTGTGGAATAGCAACTACACTTATCACCGAATGTAACCTACATATTATCATGATTTTATATGGTTAAGCACCTCTTAGGTCAAAATATTATCACTGCTCAGCATTATTTTACATTAATCTCTACCTGATCAAACGACATATTTACTTCAGACCTGCTCCACACTAACAGTATGTGGGATTAAATTATGAAATTTAAGCAAAACACATATGAGACGCTAAAATTTCATGTGATATAGGCATTTTTAGCCAAGTATATGGAAGAAAAGCCAGGGAATTTTAAGCACCCTTTCGTAATATTTTACCTAGAGTTTTACCATTTGCATTTCCATATTTGCATTATAGAAATTATCCTAACCTACGAAAGGATGGGGGCAGTGAAGATGAGATCAGAAGAAGAATAGCCATAGCTAGAACTCCTATGACAAAGCTCCAGAAAGTGTGGAAAGATCGAAATATGACCGAATCAACAAACATGAAACTTGTCAGGAACTTGATATTCCTAATAACTTTGTATGGAGTAGAGCCGGTTACGCTAAAAAACAGCGACTTCAAGAGAATAGTCTCTTGAAATGTGGTGCTGGCGCCAAATATTTAGAATTCCATGGAAGGCTATGTGCACTAACAATTCAATCGTCGAGTAATAAAAATTAGAGACACGACTATACATCATAATAAAACGTCGTATACAATAGTTTGGGTACCTAGTCAGACGATATGATAATAACATGGAGATTATTATCTCTAATCGTTGAAGGGAAAGGTGAAAACACCCGAAGCAGAGGCAAATTTCCCAAACGCTGGGTTGGCCAAGTCAGAGAAATAACTGGAGAAGGCTAACAAAATAACGTAAGAGCTGCAGAAGATAAACAACACTGGAACGAGATAATACGGAACACTCAATAATTGTACCGTTATTCTAAGATTAGACCATATATATAATACACATATATTGCTAGTAGGACCTGGAAACGTCAGAAAACATTACGGCGCCGACATAGTCTCACTTAGAGTATAACGCGTCTCGTGCGCATGCGTGATAATTTGAACTCCGCCTTTAGAAGCGAATTTTAAACTTGACCACTTCCCCATTCGCCGGACGACGCCGCCGCGCTTGCACACAGCTCACCATATACATTGAAGAGTTGGTTGTCTGTCTCACTTCCTTGGTGAGTTTCCCACTCATAACCGCTAGCAATATAGTAAGTATTAGATATATGGATTAGACGTAGATTGCAACTATTCGATTCCGCGGAAAAAACGTTTTGTTATGTCGATTTGTTTTGACTACAGAAACCACTCCTTAAAGTGACCTTTATTCAAAGTTATCAAAAGAATTTGGGGGGCGGGTTCTGTGGCTCAGGCAAAGAGGGAACGTCCCTATTGACATGTGCTATAAACGACTTAGTTTTCAAGATAGGGAATCATTTGTTAATATGATTCTCGAGAGTCTAGTAAATTGATAAATTGCTTTAATAACTGCTGACGTGCTGACCTTTAAAACAATGACTACAGAATTTTCTATTGGTCGGCTGACTGAACCATACACAATTGAAAATTCACACATAATGGGAAATAAAGAAAACGATAAAATGATGACTTTAAAAGTCCGTTGGAGTTTAAAACAGATGTTGGAAATACCCGTCTTTGGCTTCTACATATGCAGGCTTGAGCTCGTCGAATTGTATTCTGTTCAACTCTTGCCAATACTGCAGAAGTGTTTCTTATGACGTTGTAATTGTTATTGGTTGCACTTGAACACTCTTTATCTTGAAAACTAGGCTGTTTTTAACATATGCCAATAGAAGTCTTTTTTCTTATTTTTTTAAGTTTGTAAGTTATACTGTATATTACTCAATTTTAACAGAATTATACATAATTCATGATTCGTTTACAGTGCCATATCATGTTTATTTATAAAAAAGTAAGAAATTTGCTTAAATTGCGTATGCCGTCAGAAACTTATATAATTAACTATAGGGCAGCCTTTACTTTTTTCTAATAAAAGTCACCAGCAGGCTTGTTATATTAACGAAAATTCAACGTATATAAAGAAAGATTTATGCATTAAGGGAGATATGAATATGTCTTTTCCCTGAGGTTGACATGTGTTACAGACCGAGGGCTCTGGCCCGAGGTCTGTAAGTCAACCGAGGGTAAAAAACATGAATATATCCCTTGGTACATACAATATTTTATTTACTAGCATATTAGTAACAATAGTATGAAATTTAAAAATGTCATAATGACATTTAAAATTAGAATATTTAAGTAACATCAAGGATTGCCTCAATGTGTGGTTGCTAAGACATGGCCTATAGTTGCATGGTTACCAAGAGTTTGAGGGAGAAAAAAAATTGACAGGTCCCTTGGGAGTTATGAGTAGCTTTTCATATTTTGTTTCTATAACGAAAATGTACAATATCACGTTGCTAGTAAATAATAGTAGATTATGCAATGAGGGAGAGAAATGCGTTATTTTGCTGAGGTACAATTTCTGACTCGAGGGCGAAGCCCGAGAGTCAGAAATTGCACTGAAGCAAAATAGCATTCTCTCCGAGTTGCATATACTATTTTTTTCACGTTGCAGGAAGATTTAAAACGAAAACCCGTTTTTCTAAACGTCATTTATTGACATTTTAGTTACAATTATTTTAAAATTAGTAGCCTTTGCTAAATTTTAAAGTTGGTGGCACTGTAAGTCATTATGACAAGAGCTCACAATTATGTCAAATTCGAGGTTAATATATTAGGTTTTGCGTCAGTTTATGTCAAAACTGACGCGAAACCTAACCTGTTAACCCCGAATTTACCATAGATTACCATAGATACGGTAACATTTTTTACTTTAGTCCCTAGGGGCTAAAGTAATTACTTCTGTCCCTAGAGATAAAATGAGCTACTTTAGTCCCTGAAATAAGTGACTAAAGTGCCAACTTTAGCCCCGCAAGTGCAAAAAATTATTTTTTGTATTCGCTCCCCAAACTGGTTACTTTGGAAACTGTCTAGGATCCTCAAAATGGACATTTAGAGGCCTTGTACTTAAAGTCGTCAGGGCAACATTTTAGCGGACTCAAACATTAGTTGCCATGACGACTTTAAGTACAAGGCCTCTAAATGGCCATTTTGAGGATCCTAGACAGTTTCCAAAGTAACCAGTTTGGGGAGCGAAAAATACATTATCGCGCGGCCTCCTAATATAATGCCGCTTTAACGGTAATTGAAACTTCATATTATAATGTTTGGAGAGCTAATACAAAAAAACGTTGTATGCAACATGTCCTCAAATGGCTTTAGACGACTCATCTTCATATTACGGACTCGGCTGCGCTTCGCTCCGCCTCGTCCGGAAACATTACGACTCGTCCCCTAAAGCCTTGCTTTGAGGACTAGTTACATAAACTACTATTATCTACTAGCTACATGATATTGTACATTTTCGTCATAGAAACAAAATATGAAAAGCTACTCATAACTCCCAAGGGACTTGTCAAATTATTTCTCCCTCAAACTCATGGTAACAATGCAACTATAGGCCATGTCTTAGCAACCACACATTGAGGCAATCCTTGATGTTACTTAAATATTCTAATTTTAAATGTCATTATGACATTTTGAAATTTCATACTATTGTTACTAATATGCTAGTAAATAAAATATTGTATGCACCACGGGAGATATTCATGTTCATTACCTTCGGTTGACTTACAGACCTCGGACCAGAGCCCTCGGTCAACCTCAGGGAAAAAACATATTCATATCTCCCTTAATGCATAAATATCTATTCTTCAACCCTCCATAGTTTTCAGTGCTGGGTTATTAATAATGTTACTTGCAAGGTGTAATATATAGGCATTATTTGACCTTTTACTGGCTATTCAATTATATCGTACTATGCCTGCTATGAGATTGCACACGAAATTCTGCTCCAATTTCTACTTAATTATTGGAGAAACCGGCTAAGGTATGATAAATTAGGCGATAACTGTCGAGCCCATAATCGCCGCTTGATTTTGCTCAATAAATTAAAATTGAGATTACATACAAGGTGGCCAGTCCGAGCAATTAATTGCTACAGTTAAGTAGCTATTAGTGATATTGAAATCGAAAGCAACCTTTATCCGGCATTAACTAAAGGTCTTACGGCATCGTGGTTTGGAGGGACATCTCCGATATAGAAGAATGCCGTTCTACTGAATCTACTCGAAGGCAACAACTGCTTCACAATTATTCAATTAAATACCTCAAATTATGACGAGCTTTAAAACTTTCTCTTCGACAATAGTACATTCACTTGTTTACTTTCACATTTTTTGAGGAACTAATTACTGATAAGGAACTTCTACCAATCCACTATTTTCTAGTGTGCATCATCAAAACTGATTACTAAACGTTAGCTCTTTCCAATTTTCTTCTCTCTACCCGTTCTCATGTTCTTAAGGTCAACAGTCCATAGCCAAGAGGAACCGCTTTATACTGACTCTTCTTAAACATGTGATGTTACCGTTTTAATCGCATTACAATATACTTTTGCTTTTTCCCTTCTCGCAGCAACGTAATAATACTCCATTACAATTGTAGTTCATTCTCTTCACTCCATTTCAGAAGTGCAGAAAGATCATATTGTAATAAACTACATTCGCCGTCAGAACTAACACTTTTAAAAATGTTCCAATCATCGTGCAAAATGTCCAGTGCCAAGGTATGTTCTGATACTTACAGGTAGAATCATTGCACGCATACATACTGCTTACGTTAATTTAAGATTAATTTAAGAAAACGTTTAAATCACGGCGAGTTTTAATTTTATTAATTTTATTATCTACCTTAACAAAGATGTTTCCATCACTTGTCCACACTGACTTGTGACCGAAATGTCTTTCCGCGTCTTTCATAATCTCCATCCTATTTCTGGTGAGATCCTCTCTAACGATTATCGGTACCCTTTAGTTTGCGTTTGTTGTTGAAATACTATATTATTTTATGAGGGACTAAAGTGCATCATTAAATCCCGCGAGTGAATATTATTTCCTGAGGGCCGTAGGGCCCGAGGGAAATAATCACTCAAGGGATTTAGGCACTTTAGTCCCGTGTGATATGCGCTATTTTTGCACTTTTGGGAAAATTATAATCAAGCATTGGAAAAATTTGGAATCTGTCAATTTGGAAACTGACAATTACAATTTTACAATTTTACAGCAGGCCCTGGGTAGCCCGAATCAGTTGGCAGTACTGAAGTGTATTGTCAATCTGTCAAATTTGGGATTTGCAGGTTAAGTTTTGCGTCAGTGTGTGTCAAATGACAAACAAAACCTAACCTACTAACCTCGTGTGTACATACATTTACCATAGTTACGGTAACATTTGTACTTTAGCCCCTAGGGGCTAAAGTAGTTACTTCTGTCTCTAGGGATTAAATGAGCAACTTTAGTCCCTGAAATAAGTGATTAAAGTGCCAACTTTAGTCCTGCAAGTGCAAAAATTGGTATATTGTTCATATTCGTCTAACGCCGAATTCTTCCCCATTTCGTATTTTTCCAGTCGCTTTTCTAGTTGACCAACCTTTGCTTCGAATTTCTTGACGGTTTCTTCTAAGTGGGCACTTATGGACTTGCCGATTATGGCGTTTAATTTATCCATAAATGTATCGCTTTCGAGTAGCTTGTCGACAATCTTCTGCGAAAGAACATAATCATTTTCACAGGTGTCGGTTTTTTCACGGCTTCTCAAATTAGGCATGTTTGTTAGTATTGCAAATTAACTTATGTATCAATAAATTTTCAAGCAGGTAAACGCGCGTACTTGTGCTCAGCTTTGCATTCGAACGTGGAATGATCTACCCATCTCATAGATGATCTTTCTAATCTTTTTCTGATACTTCTCCTTGTATTACCAAACGTTCGAGATTGTCGTTGTCTCCGTGCTACATGACCGACATATATTAAGATTCTTTCATGAATCGATGTTAATAAGCGCTCTTCTATCTGAAGCTCTTCAAGAATGTAAGCGTCCACGTGTCTACGTAATCTTCGTAATCCTTCGCCGTACTAAAATTTCCAAAGCTCCAGTCTTTCGCTTGTTGTTTTCCTTTACGGTCCAATTTTCTGATCTATATAGAAAGACTGGAAATATGACTGCTCTGCCTACTCTATTTTTTGGTTATATCTCGATCTTTCCAATTTTTGTCAAGTCTCACGGTTGCCATTTTGGCCATTTCAACTCTACGTTTACTTTTTGACTTGTGTCATCAGTGTTCGATATGAGAGAATCTAGATACACAAACTGTAATACTACCTTGTAATCGCCGATATTGAGAATATCAGGGTGATTATTATTGCTTTGGCCAATTATCATTATTTTTGTTTTCTGTTTGTTAATGGTGAGCTCCATTTCTATACTCTCAGATTCGAGTTTATACAGCTGCAGAAGTAGTTCATCAGAAGTTTTTACAAAATGTTAGTATCATCCGCGTAGCACAAGTTTATAATCTTTCTTCCACCCTTTAATTTTTCCAGCATCACATATTCTCCATAAATGTTAAATAATTGCGTGAGAGAATGCACCCTTGTCTTGTGCTAGCTTCAGTTTTGAACGAGTTTGAGTGGTGGTTATTGATTCGTACTGTAGCTTGACTAATATTATATAGCTGTGGTAATAAGACATATACACTAATAAGTGTATTGAGACTCTCATACCCAGCAGAATATCCCACAGCTTACTCCGTTCGTTCGAATCAAAGGCCTTGGTGTAATCCACGAAACACATGTAGGTGTATGTACGAGTATATGACTAAATAGACCAGATAGACAGATATTCAGTATATATTTGCGCGTCTCTCACCCTTTAACAAATCAAGATTGTTCTTGGGGTATTTGGTTTATGATTATTTTTATGCGTTTATTTAATACTTACATCATAACTTTTCTAACATGTGATATGAGGGTTACAAATCGTTAATTTTCACAGTTCTTAGTTGATTCTTTTTTTAACACAAATGTTGATTGTAACCAGTCGTCAGGCCAGAACTTGTTACAGATTGCGTGTAATTGCTTCTATTCCTCTTTCTTGTAGTTATTCTTGGAATATTAATATTTTTCGGATTTTTGTTTTTGTAAAGTACCCTACAGTATCGTCGCCAATTAGTTCTCTTATTTCAGTATTTAGGTTAACTTCCTGATCTTGCACAATTGTCCATTTTGAGACTGAATTTTAAATAGATCTTTTGTTTTGTTAGTGTTGGAGCGTTCCTATACTTCTTTGCAAATGTTGTTGGTGTATAGATTTTTATCCTTTCTGCATAATCTTTAGATTTCTCTGTTTAGGTGTGTCGTTATTTCTCTATATCGTTTGGATTAAGGTCACTTTTAATTTTCAATATGTATATTTTTCTTTATCTTGTAAATGCAGTTTTTTGGCAGGTTTATTTCTTATTTTTCAAACGAGGTATTGCTGGTAGTAGCTGATGATCTGTGCCGCCGCAGTCTGTACCAGATAGTGTTTTGAATTTTAATCATTTCTCTTCATCTTGTTCTTGTTATTATAAAATCAATTTGATTTCTGAAGATGTCCATGTGTATAACCTTCTGATGTGCTGTTTGAAATTGGTATTTGCTATGTTGAGATTATTATCAATACAGGATTTTAAAAGAAGACGACCTCTGTCATTCCGCTGTCCAACACCATATTTTCCAACCGTTCTTCTAACGTGGTCATCGTTCTGGGTCTTTTATATCTTCACATTGAAGTCGCCTATTAGCAGCAACATTTCTCTATTGGATTTGTGTCACTTATTCCTTGCAGATGCGTATAGAAATCGTTAATTTCCTCATCGCCTGCCTTAGGATTTGTTATCACAGGTTTTGTTCTGAGTTTCATCGATATAATTTTACTATTGACAGAGTTGTAGCCTAATACTGGTTTATTGGCTCTTTTGTTAATAATGAATACAACCTTGAATAATATACGACGTTATGTTCTGTATTAAAATGACCGCTGCCTAATCAACGAGTTTCTCAGATTCTAGCAATCGGGATAATATTGCACCGTAGAAGAGTACGTTCTACAACATAACGTTTTCCAGGGTTCATTATAAGACCACGAACATTCGATGTACTAATCTTTCTCTCTCGTCTTAAGTTTAATTGTGCTTTTCTACCAGTCACAAATTTTCCATGTGATGTCTGGAGAGTCGACATCGACGTGGCCAGTAGCACATTTCGCACTTTCCGACCCGGAACCAGCAGGCCGCCAGTTGTTAGTCGGATCGCCAAACACATTCAATAATTGATTATAGCAGAAATTATGGTGGCGTGCTTGTGAGATATTAGTGTAGTGGGTTCTTATGGCCTTCTGCACCGCAGTATTTCAAGCGGTTTTGCTGCTATAGCTGCGCTGAAAGTAATCCAGAATTGTATCTTACCAATACCAAAGCACTTCTACCCAGCCACAACCTGGTACTGACAGTACTGCTGCTCACTGCCAGGTCCTATTTGGTTCACGGGTGTATTCTATACCTACCCTATATATCTATAGGGCATTCCCCTATTCGCCACCTGGGAATGCTACGTGTTTGGGTTGGTTCTCCGGCTAGCTTTATGTATACCAGCTCAGGCACGATTATATTAGCTGTTATTAATAAGCTTTCGCACTGTAGACATTGTAGCAATTTCTGTATTTCTTCCCAAGACGCCGTGGAAAACATTTAAAATGCTTTCGTCGCCTTTTAATTCGTCGAGAGTTTCTCAAAATTGGCCACCGAGGTCACCGGACCTCAACACCTTAGATTTTTGTTTTTAAAGGTGCAGAAAAACTGTTAACAAAAGAGTGATTGTTTGATCCCGTCATCAATTGTGCAGCTTTCGTAAGATGATCAGCATGCACTCCACGAACTAACAAATACATCGACGTCGACGGTGGATCCTATACATTACAATAATTTTTTTTTTTTCAAAAATATAGGCTGCGTTAAGTTCACTTTGTTAACTAAAATTACAACTAATAAAACCTAGTTCTTATTGGATTTTTTAATTTGATTTACTGAACACTTATAAATATCTGAGTTTCTTCCCAACTGCCATGTATATTCAAAAAAGATATAGTGTAGAGCTGATTGAAGTTTGTAACTAACAGATCGTTTTTTAAATACTCGTTAATGTCTTTGATTAGTATATTGTAACATTAATTATTTATATTACTGGAACATTGACTTAAATACACACAGCTGTATTTGTAATAACATAATATACGACCAACTACTATTAAATAGAACAATTTGTATTGCTCTATTTAATAAAGTACGTGATTCAAAACAACATTCGAATTGATCTACTGTTACTCAATCGATGATACAAATATAATTTATAAAAGATTTTTTAAGCTTGCAAGTCATAAATCCTATACTTCAATAAATTTATTTTGGGCTAAAACTAAGGGGAATTCTGAAAGGTGAAACCAACTATTCAATTGTAGTGTAATCTAATACAGTATTCAACTGTAAACCTGAAAATAGTTTACAGTAACGCCCTATTTTGGCGATTTCGAAAATTTTGTGAATGACAAACGTGCCATCTGTGGTAGACTGATGCAGGAAAAAAACTTTGTTGTTTGATAATTTCGTAAATGCTGAATTTATAAGTGTAGTTTTCTTTCTCTAGAGTTGACTGATTTTGTATCTATTTTTTGCTGGTTTCTTACTTAGTTTTCAAAATATGTTTTTACGCATTTTATTTTTTAGTTGTGTAAACTTCTTCAGTAATATCTCCCTTTTCATACTTTTGAGCATGTATTAAGTTTGTTCCGGTATACTATTCTCCATATTTCAATAAAAGCTTCCCAACATGCATTTTTTGTTCGTCGTGAATGCACACGGGATGCAAATACGAGATTGCTATGGCAGTTACCAAGATTTGAATCTGGTACTTGTGGTTTGAAATTCTCAGGTTTCCAATATATGAGGCAGTTTATGTATCTCGACTTCTTGTATACGCTCTTGTAGCAACTATACACGGTTTTAAAGGATTCTATACAACTATTTTAGCTCAAACATTTGCAGAGGTTTTGGGATGCTTTTCTCAGTAGGAATAACGATATGTACCGCTCCCGTAAACGAAGGGTGGACACGGCCCGACTAGTAAAAAATGCTTCAGGCTTTAAAAAAGAACACTAGAATGACGAAAATTTTGCCGCCTTGTCGTTACTCACAACATAAAAAGAAATCTAGTTAATAAATAACACATGCCCTACCTTTAATGCTTTGCTGCATATCTATATAAATTGTACAGGTGAATAAATAGGGGCATTTAATCAAACCTAAATAATTGCAGTAACATATGAATTATATGCATAAGCCAGGAAGGCTAAAGTGACAACAACTTAAGATTTGTAGGACAATTAAATAAACCATAAATAGTAATCAACTTCCAAGCATTTTAGTCACAAAATATGCTAATTAATAGCTCGGGGATACAACTCAGGGTCGCCACTTGTAAGTATAGCACTTGACATGTGGGCACAACGTCCAATCGACGCGGCGGAAGTGAGTTTTAGTCTTAGCAAGAACTGATTATATTTGCGGCAACTGCTTTTGTCGATAAAAACGCTGAGAAATGCATGTACTTACATTTTGATTCGTTGTTATGTCCAGGGATCGTGAGGGGGAAGATCCTGGTATGTTGCATTTTGAAACAAAGGACTTCTAACCAGGATTTGGCTCCATTATTTCGTAGAATTTCAGGACGCCACAAGCAATGAAAGCAGCTAACTGCAGCAAAAGCGGCCTAGGGCATTCTGAAATTTCCAGCCAGCTTGCACGACGAAGCTAAAAATGGGAGACCCAGTTATTTTTTGAGTAACTGTAGGATAACCTTAAGAAATTCGCATGGGAACCGGCCTAAATATCGAAATTAGTATGCAAAATTTAACTAGAATAAAACAACGCTGCTAGCGGTTTTCGTTTGTTTAAACAAGAGCGGTTTTGGCCTGCTCCTTGAATTTCCGATTCCGCGAATGCGCTTCGTGAAAAATCAATAAAATCGATAAAACTCGACTGTATGCTAGCGAGTCTACTTAGGAAAAGAGAAGCGAGCGTGCTTCGACTAGAAAAGCTTTCAGATTTCTTATCTCTAACGTCAGGCGCTTTATGTGATAAACCTGAATTCTCTTGCTACATTATTTAAATATAAGGTGGTCCGAAAGAAGATGCGAATTGCTAAAACGCGTTATTGAAACGGGGCGTTACAGATACAATAACAATCTATTGTCGAGAATAACAAAAAAATTGTGATAGCGCGTATTTTCTCCTTATTAATAGCTATAGCTATATGCATCTTTAGCTTATTCTCCAGTTTTATGTAATATTTCAAATAAATAGGGATTTACCCTTAAGCATATCGCAAGCAACATAGTCAATTTTGGTGTCTTACATTTAACAGCCCATGTTCATCGTACTTTATTTTCATATTTTGTCTACTACATGAACCGAAATGTTATATTTTGTTGATGCAAATGTAGAGAATAAATTTAAAAATATCTTAGCTCATATCCCAGTTTTGTGTAATAGTTATAATAAATAGGATAACCCTTAAGCATATCGAAAGCAACGTAGTCAATTTTGGTGTCCTACATATAACAGCCGACATTTGTCGTATTTTCATATTTTGTTTACTACGTAAACTGAAGTTTGAAACAAATAGTTCTTTTCTTCTTAATGCAAATATAGAGAAAATATTGTAAAATATATTTATTCAAGCCTGATTATATCATTATAACGTAACAAGTATATAATAATATTTAATACCACATCGCTACAGAATTGAAAACTAACATGTATTTAACACAATATAATTACTATTGCATTTCCAGTTACGTGTTGTATTTATTTGCAGTCATTCCAATCAAAATTGTCGTTTAGTTCTAAGGAAATCGTAGCTTTGAGCTGCTCCTGGTGTAAGGCAGCTTATCACAACAAGGAGACTTGTTTCAATATTCAACGAATAGGAGAAGAATGTAAATTAGGTAAGCACAACAGTTTTCGTTGATTGACGATGCATGAGCACGGTTTTCGATTATTTTCAGGTGTACATAATAGTATCATAGTTCCTCCGTCGTGGATCATTAAGCTGCCTAAAAAGGGCAGCTTTAAGTCTAGTCTTCGCAAATCCAATAAGAAGAGGGCTTCCAGCAAGAAAAGGAATAAGGAGAAGGTGAGCTTTATTAAATTACTTCCTTTGAGCGTCGCGTTTGAGAACGCGTGGTTTGCTAGATAGTAGATCGCCTGTTAAATATAAAATAGTTGTATGTGAAGCTGTTTAAAATGTGTTTGTTCGGGCTTTAATTACTTCTACGGATTTCCACTTGGAAAACTAATGAAGTGCCGTGGTGTCGTTTTAAGCCATAAGCGTATAAAAGGGGTCGTTAAAAATCCCCTCTTTGGAAACGAGTTTTTCAGCTGTTGATTTATACAAGCAGCCCCGTTTTTACGGTTCATTTTTTCCGTGCCTATGCTGTGATTTATTCCTTTGCTGATTAATACAGCTCGCGAAAGTTGTTATATTTTTAATTAATCTTAGTAATTATCCGCGCCCTGATTGTTCTCTGCCATTTTCACAGTTTTCTTGTAGAATGTAAGGCTTTTATTTTCTTTATTTTATGCTGAATCATCGAAACCAACTTCGATTCGTTATACAAACCATGCCGTATTTTGCTACAAATTAATACGTTGTTACCTAGATTTGCAAGGGGTTTTTTATCTTATCTTGGTACAGCATCGAATTGGCAGCAGTATAACCCAGTTGTGGAATCTAAGAGCATTATTCAAATTTATGGTTAACATTCATTTTTCTTTTTTTTAATATTAGTGTGCGAAAGAGCTGATTGCCAACAAATAAAATTTTTTTTATGATCGTATGTTAGAATGCGGTGATCTGTGATTGCTTCATATTTTCTGAAGTGACATTTCATTGACAGTTCGGGGTTAAAAGTGGAATATTCCTAAATGACAATTTACTTTATCAAAATGTTCATTCTAGGTTTGCTGTGAAAATAGTCATGTAATAGTTATTTACGTGGCAAGTTTAGTAAATTAGTCTTTATTATGGGCGAGCCGGACCATTTGCAGGGTGAGCGACGTAGGCGCGGGCCCTGTAATCCGGTGAGCCCCAATAATAGCTAATTGCAAGAGAGCCGCGTACAACGTTTTATTTCCTCTTACTGAAAATCCTAGAAATTAATATTAGTGATTAATAAAGGATGTGTTTGTTAGAAAACAAGGTGCTTGTAAAATCACAAGGGCAACATTTTACAGGCACCGTGCCTGTAAAGACTCACTTACCGAATTAGTTCAGACGACAATAACATTTTACAGGTGCCGTGCCTGTAAGGACTCGTTTATCGAGTCAGTTTGTCGACAGTAAACGACCTTTTAACAAGTCAAGAGGAAATAAGTCATTTGAAATTGTAATGCACTATTTTTAAATCAATAGATGCCCAGCAATTTCCATCTCTTACAGCGGATAATTGATGAAGTTAAAAAAAGCCCACCTATGTATTCAAGAAGGTGGTCAACACTTATTATGAATTTTATACCTAATCTTCTAATAAATATTCATTTCGGTTGATTGTGTTTAGCAGTTGATATTTAACCTTGACAAACACAATGGCGTGCGTGTGAACAAAGTCCGGACATACGTTCAACTTCTGGTGTTTATAAAACTATTAACCACTGCCAAATAGTAATATAATAAATTACTATAGTACTATAACTACAATGTTGATAGTCGTATTTTTTTTAGTCTATTTATATTTACTTGTCGAAGCGGCGTAGCACAGTTGGGTAGGTGCTAGGCTTGCATTAAGCAAGTCCTCGGTTCGAATCCCGCGGGGGCCGGAATTTTTCCGCAGCCTTGGCGATTGGAATGGAGCTCGGTGAGACCATTCACAATTAGACACCAAATTAACTGTGCTCTACTCAGAACCACAATTTTCTACAAACTTGATTAAGGTGATATGTGTACAACGTTAACCGTCCGTATCTAGAAAAAGGAGAAAGCTAGAGCTTTACCGTCTTTCTCAGTTGCATTGTAATACTACCGATTTTTAACATTTCGTCCTATGCAAAATCTATGCACGAAAGCTGCTATTTTTGAAGCCCCCATAAACTTTAACCACTTTAACTTCTTTACTTTACCATTAAACTCCTCAGGTAATACCCCTTGCAACGATACCAAATTTGACCGTAAATCCAAGGTTATAAAGAAATCGACGCGGCAAGCACGGCTGGACACAGCATATTATTGGATAGGGATGAAACAATCGCATGGGTAAAACGCTACCCACGAGCAGTAAAAGCTTAGCAATTAAAATTCAGATAAATATGCTATTTTGATGAGGCATGCGTAAATGCAGGTCACACAAAAAGCAAAAACTGGAAAGACCAGTCCGAAAATGGCTAAACAAGGATTTCTGTCGGGATTGTGTTTAGGCTTTAGATTCGTGAATTAAAAAACAGCGGTTAATTCTAACGCCCATGGTTAGTGCTAATTATTTTTGTAAACAACAACCTGTGGGTTTTTGAGTCCAAACAGAGTAGAAATTATCACGAAGAGATAAGTTAGAGACCTTTGTGTGATAGTTTGCAAATGTTCTCCCACATCTGGAAAAAGTTTCTGTTGAATAATGCTCAGCACCACTCTTGCGAAAGTCACAACCTTTCAACATAATGGAATAAACGTAGTCGAAAGGTATTGCCCTTCAAGCAAACTTATTTTAAAAAAATATTTCTAGTGAAAGTGCAGCAGCATAAACATTATTCCACTACTTTTCATAGGTCCAAACGGTATTTACGAAACAAAACAGGGCCTCAAGTGGGCATTTGGTAGTTACTTGCCTTTACTTGAATAATAAACCTTTCAAGGGGGTTTCAAATCTGATCTGATTATTCTCTGAATGTCATTTTTTGGCAGTGGTCTATTATGATATGTTTTTTGGACTTTTTCCACTGTCTAGGGTGTAAATCACACAACGTTTCGGGAGTTTTGATTTACTCCCGTCTTCAGGTGTTCCTGGTTAGTCCTGAGAAGGACTGATATTGTACGTTTTTCTACGTAAATTTGTGCCTCCCCCGGAGTTTGAACCCGGGACCGATGATCGCTGTGATTACTAGTCTGCCACTCTAACCACTAGGCCCTAGACAGCGGAAAAAGTCCGAAAAACATATCTGATGTGATTACTTTAAAAATGTTGTGTCCCAACACATATATATTTAACCCTCATCAAATTACTCTAGATATAAGTTAGTCAAGACATAGGAGTGGTGATTTTTAACCATACAAGTACGTTGAAGCTAGAAAGAGCTTAGAAATTGGGTTGCCTTGGCACCACGAATTCTATACTTTGGATTCTCGTTTGTTCCCCCAGAATGATGTATGCGACAGTGTTAGTCACGAGGACTTGCCTTGGATGATGTTGGTACTTTGCCTGTCAACTGCTGTACAGGGCTTAATGGGAAAAATTCAATAAAACATATATGAGATACGAATAAAACATCTATTAAATATATCAAATGGTAGAAAAGAGTATAGCTACATACACAATAAACAAATGGGACCTTGGTGGACGTCTTCTGAATACAAGCTAATTTATGATATTATTTATCAAGCAAGCAATTGTTTTAAGGGCTGCTGTAGGCGTTCGCCACTTCCACTCAGAAACTGCGATGATGAAAAAACCGAAAAAGAGAGTCGCCGAAGAAGTTCACGATACGTGAAACAGGGACCAGTTTAGCGAAACGGCTCTAATGGTCCCGACAGTACCCTCCGTAAATTGATCATTATTGCCAGGGAATCCTTTAAATAAATCTGGCATTTGACCGTAATCCAAAACGTAGTTTGGCGATAATGCGAAAATTAAATTTACAGCTCACCGGCTTCGTTAGTCTTCTCTCACGGGTTGTAACGGCAGAAAAAGTAATTCCTCAGGAAACTATGCAGACGTTACCTGCAAGAAATGTAGTCTTTTCTCTTGCGCGGGGTGCAACAGAAAATGTAAATCCCCAGGAAATTGGCTTTCTGGACGGGAACTACTCGGCTGCAAGAAAAAGCATGCTCTGAATTGCGGATGCATGAATGAACAAGGGCGGCCTCGCCCAAAATGATCGACAAGTATTGTAAATGGGTCCACGACAAGTGGCGCTATGAATTAAAATTAATCTAACATGCTTACAATGTTTATAAAATGGCATGTCCATAAAATATTGCATTATTACGTATTTATCCATAGTTCATTTGGACCTAGATTAAAACCATGTAGCAGCTAACAGCATGACGTTCAAAGTGGCCGACGTCAGAAAAACGTTTAGAAGGTGATTATAAATGCTTTTCCATTAAGTTGCCTTTGAAATATTTGTAGGAATAATATGTTGGCGGTACTGTAAGTTTATGTCAAATTCGAGTTTATTAAGTTAGGTTTTGCGTCAGTTTTGACACAGACTGATGCAAAACGTAACCTGCTAACCTCGAATTTGACATAGACTTACAGTGCCACCAACATTCATACAACAAATATTTCAAATGCAAATTGATGGAAAAGCATTTATAATCACCCGGTAGTTTAACATTATTCAATTGACTGTCGAACTATTATTATGAGTATCGCTTTAAGAAACCCGGAGAAGACCCTCAGTGCGTTAACTGCCTAGAAAAACATCCGGCAAACTACAAAGGATGTAGTTATTATAACCAAATAAGTCAAAATCAGACCAGAAACAGTAGCTATCGAACCCAAAACAGAACATATGCCCAAGCCGTAACAACGGAACAAGAAACAAAGAAAACCCAACCCCCACTCTTGAGACTACACCAGCAAAATACACACCAACCCAACACATCATCTACTAATCCCCTAGAACCTACGGAATTAATTACCATCATATTACAAAAATTAGTTGAATTGCTCATTCCTCATTTGGACAAACTAATGCCACTCTTAACAACAATAGTACCATCTCTTCTAACTAATGGATCCAAATAATGTACATGTAATACTTAACTTAACAGTAGTCAATTGGAACGCCAATGGACTAAAAAACCAACGCTCAATCTTTATTGAATTTCTTGCACGACATGCTGTTGATATCGCCTGTATAACCGAGACACACTTAACAAGCACTGAGCCCTTCAGAATCCCTGGCTACCATGTACATCGAAATGATAGAGATGCAGTAATTGCCTCTGGTGGAGTAGCTATAATAATAAAAAAGAAACTAACACACCACCTAATAGACCTTCCTGATATAGAACACATTGAGGCTATCGCTGTAAAGGTCCCAATGAAAACCAATAAATCGGTTACCTTAATCTGTGCCTACAAACAGCCAAATAAACGGATGCTGGATCATGATATCGATAATCTCTTCAATAGCGACGATCCAACGTTGTTGCTCGGAGATTTAAACGCAAAAAATACAATATGGGGATGTCGTGCTAATAACTCAGCTGGAATAAAGCTACACAACATCATGACTGATCACGGTATAACAATATCAGCACCAAGTGAATATACTTATTTTCCTTATAGAATGGACCATCTACCAGATATCTTAGATGTGGTCCTACATAGAAATTTCAGAGATCCTATTAAGCAAACGGTAATAACTGAACTAGATTCAGATCATCTACCTGTAATTATAACTGCTCAAGATACACCGCAGACAATACAGCCAATTCCGAAAATAGCTGAGGGAAAAACTGATTGGAAGGCATTCCAAACAACTCTTAATCAAAAACTGAAATGTCCTGGACCCTTGAATAAACCCCAAAACATAGATAAAGCAGTAAGACAATACACATCCACTGTACAAGAAAGCGTCAAAGAAACAACTACACCATGGAGACGAAGGAGTATCACTCCACACAATAGAACACCAGATAATATACTAGAAATGATTAAGACAAAAAATTAAACAAGAAGGGAGTGGCAAAGACTGAGACTTCCTTATCTCAAAACCTTATACAATCGACTAAACCATATAATTAAGATGGAATTAGATAGAATAAGAATACAAAGATATAATGGTTATTTAGAGGAAATCCATCCCTCAGATCCCACCTTGTGGAGGGCTACCAAACGGCTAATGAGACATCCTAATGTTGTATATCCACTAAAATCGAACAGTGCAAGCTATAATACTGAAGAGGAAAGAGCAGAACTACTAGCAACACATATTGAACAGGTATTCACCCCTAATACGGAAGATAACGATGACCATCACTTAAACGAGGTTACAAATAGAGTCGCTAATCTACAAGCACAAATTAGTGAGGAAATAGTTCCAGTTTCCGTTCCAGAACTCAAGAACTATATAAAATGCCTTCCCAAACGTAAGTCTCCAGGTCCTGACTTAATAACTAACGAAATGTTAAAACAGTTAACAAAGAAGGCAATGGCTTATTTAGCGTCAATCTTTAATGCATGTATGAGATTAGGATACTTTCCTGCTCACTGGAGAACAGCAGATATACTCCCTATTTATAAAACAGGGAAAAATAAGCACGACCCGGACAGCTATAGACCAATAAGCTTGCTATCAACACTAGCTAAACTTCTTGAGAAGACAATTCTCTCCCGGCTTCAAGAAGACATATCTGAAAAAGAAGTGATCCCTCCTCATCAATTCGGATTCCGACAAGCTCATTCAACAGCGCATCAACTGTTACGAATCACCGAGACAATTGAAAAGGGGTTTGAAGAAAAAAAGTATACTGCCATCATCTTCATGGATCTGGAAAGAGCTTTTGATAAGGTATGGCAAGAAGGGCTCTTATATAAAATGATACAACTAAACATACCAACCTACCTAATAAAGATAATAAGCTCTTTCCTAAACAATAGAACATTCAGGATAAGAATTCAAGCAACCTTTTCCAGCACTAAGCCTATCAAAGCTGGAGTACCCCAAGGAAGCCTACTGGGACCAACCCTGTTCAACATATATGTCCATGACCTTCCCTCCGTAGTTAACACCATCCCGGCCATGTATGCTGATGATACGGCCATAATAGCCCAGAGTGATTCACCCCAAAACGCCATAGAACAACTACAAAGCGCTGTAAACGTTACGAACAAATGGTTTCATAAATGGCGAATCAAAATTAATCCACAAAAATGCCAAGCAAAAATGTTCACCTTGAAACGTCATACTATACTGCCAGTAATAAGAGTAAATAACAGTGACATCTGTTGGAACCCTAAAGACTCGGCAGTAAAATATCTGGGAGTTTATTTGGATTCGAGGCTAAGCTGGGGATTTCATATAAATAAAAAGCTCAACGAGTGCCACACCAGACTAGCGATCCTTTATCCACTAATTAATCGACAATCTTTCCTTCGAGCTGAATGTGCTGTCCTACTTTATAAAACGATACTCCGACCAATTTTAACGTATGCATGCCCTGTATGGTCCAATACATCTAAGACTTCACTCAAGAAACTTCAGACTATGCAAAATAAAGTGTTAAGACTTGCAATCAAGTGCCCGTGGTTCGTGCGTAATTCACAAATACACAACGAACTACAGATCCCATCAATAACTGACTTTATCAAGAAGCTCACCACAAAGTTTTTCCAAGACATAAATCTCTGTGA
The DNA here is from genome assembly GCA_940337035.1 of Agriotes lineatus. Taxonomy (NCBI): domain Eukaryota; kingdom Metazoa; phylum Arthropoda; class Insecta; order Coleoptera; family Elateridae; genus Agriotes; species Agriotes lineatus. The sequence continues at coordinate 27,780 of CALNHX010007102.1, read as the reverse complement.
CAGTGCTACAAAACTAAATCTTGGCCTAAAAGGGATACATTCACGTTTGAAACGTAAGCTTCCACAAGACTTAATCTAGAGTTAAAAATAATAAATACGAATTATATAGTGTAACACATATACGAAGACTGAGGTGTGAATAAATCACATAACCCTCGCTCTACTCTTATGTTATTTAATTATAGGTACTTAATGTAACAAAGCCGTGTATTGTATTTTGTATACAGAGCCAGCTAATAAACATAAAAAAAAAAGAACTATTATTATAACCATAATTGGTAGCATTCAGACTGCACGTTCCGTTTCGGAAGCAGTAAAAAGATCTATGTATTCTTCAGGTATATTAAATTGGAGATCTTTGCTCGACGTACACATGTTACATATTTTAAATTTACTATCTATGTTACAGAATGTATTTTACAATTTTTAGTGAGAAGTTACAATAAAATCAATTTTAATGTACCGCTCCCTTAAACGAAGGGTGGGCACTGCCTCGGCTAGCTCAAGAACTCTCGGTAGAATAATGACGTGGTGTAAAGACTATGCAAAAGATTCTTTAGGCTTTAAAATTAAACAATAGAATTATGAAAATACGGGCGCCTTGTCGTTACTCAAGACATAAAAACAAATCTAGCTAATTAATAACACACCATCTACCTTTAGTGCTTAGATGCATACCTATATAAATTATACAGGCGAAAGGGTTGCGGAAAGAACACAAAAATATTATCAGCAATAGGAGCATTTAATCAAACCCAAATAGTGTAACTAACACATGAATTATATGCAGAAGCCATGAAGGCTACAGTGTCAGCAACATGAGATTTATAGGACAATTGCCTAACAAATAAATAAACAACAAACAGGAATCAACTTCCAAGTATTTTGGTCACAAAATATGCTAATTAATAGCTCGGGGTGCAACTTAGGATAGCCTCATGTGGGTATGGCAATTGACATGTGGGTTCAAGTCCAAAGGACGCGGCAGACGTGAATTTTGAGTACATACGTATTTCAGCAATTTTGAAACGATTAATTACTCCCGCTTTTAGCGTTATAAACTGATTGATTAAAAGGAATTATTAAACACGCTTCAGTTAGATATTCTAAGATCTTAGCAAGAACTGAGTATATTTGCGGCAATTGCCTTTGTCGATAAAAGCGCTACAGAATGCATGTACTTACATTTTGATTCGATGTTATGTCCAGCGATCATGGAGGGGAAGATCCTGGTTGTTGCATCTTGACAAATAGGACTTTTAAGCAGGTTTTGGCTGATTTATTTCGTAGAACCCAAGGACGCCACGAGTAATGGGAGCCAGGGCCGGATTTAGGATATGGGTGGCCCGGGGCCCATTTTGGTGGGAGGCCCATTGTTTCACGGTGTTGCAATATGTAATGAAAAAACACGAAATGAAACGAACACAAGTTTATTTACAAAATTTATTTACGCAGAGAAATCCAGTTAAAATTATTCAATTTTTTCATTAAAAAGTATAGTATAACATAACACAAATAAGACATAAATATATTACAAATCAGCGAATGAATAACGTTGTGACCATTACAGTACAGGCACTTTCCTTGATTTTCGTGCTACAAAATTGCTAATGATGTCACTAAAGTCCAATTCACGCAGTATATCTGACTTTTAACATAATGCAATTTGTGTTATTCAAGTAAAAACATACTAAACATTTGATTGTGAATAATGATAACTGATGTAAATTAGTAAATTATCAGCCACTGTAACTAAATTTAATGTGCATTACTATGCTGTTGGAAGAACAGGCCAGTTTACCAGTACAATAACTTTTTATGATTTTAAATAATTTTAACTAATTTAAAATATACAGTTTGATTATTACATTTCATATCAAGCTAGCGAAGTAAGAGAGAATGTATGGAAATTTTTGTTAAATGTTCCCTATTATTATAAACAGTTCACAGCAAAGAGACATGTATTTTTCCTGTTTTGTGATATTTACCCTTGTATTGGTGGGAGGCCCACTCTTGGTGGGAGGCCCAGGGCCCGGGCCCCTTGGGCCCTCCCCTTAATCCGGGCCTGATGGGAGCAGTTAACTCCGGCTAAAAGCGGCCCAGTGCATTCTGGAGTTTCTACCCAGCTCACACGTAAAAGCGCAAAAATGGGGGTCCACTTACTCCTTGAGTAACTGTAGAATAACCTTAAGAAAGCCGTATGAGAACCGGCCTAAATATCGAAATTAGTATGCAAAATTTAACTAGAAGAGGCATTCTTACCAAAGCTGTTTACGGCCGTTTGTGAAGAAAACAACGCCGCTAGCGGTTTTCCTTTGTTTAAACAAGAGCGGTCTTGGCCTGCTCCTTTAATTTCAGATCCCGCGAAGGCGGTCCGTGGAAAATCAATAATCGATAAACTCGACTGCTTACCAGCGAACCTACTTAGGAAAAACCAAGCGAGCGCGCTTCCACCAGAAAAGCATTGCAGGTGCCTTATTTCTAAAGTGAGGCGCTTTACGCGATAAAAACCTGAATTCCTTTGCCACATTATTTAAATGTAAGGTGGTCCCAAAGAAGATGCACATTGCTAGAACGCGCTATTGCATAAACTTCCATATATTATCCTGTTATATAATAACCATGTCAAATTTGACAAAATATTTTACATACAATAAGGTATTCTTCCTTTTTGTCCCCCATTATTTCCTTGCATTCTGTTTTTACAAACAGTAAGTAAATCAGATCTCTTTCTCGGATCTAATTGTTATTAAAATATGTATTAATAATGTAGTTTATGGGAGAGTGTTCTGAAAACACTGAAATTGATATAGAACGCGATTTTAATATTTACTTCTCAATCTGTACAAATTATTTTCAAAACAAAATAACGCCATTTTAGATATAAAATTTGGTCATAGTAAGTTGTTTGTTTTCAGTCTTTACTTACTATGATAACATAATGATTTCATTCAGCATTGGAAGACTAGCGGCTTATTGCAGTAACTCAAAAATATCTGTTATTACATGAAGTAATGAGTCAAATGAGTTTTCTGATATTAAACCCGGAAATATGGACTACAATAAGCGCATTTTATATAATCCAAAATTAAAGAATATATTAAAATTAAGATTTGAGAGCAACATTTGGCAATTTCAGTTTTATTGTGGATCAGGTAATTTCCCAAACCATTTATACCCTTAAGCACGATGTAAACAAACTACCGCATAGTGTGTAATATGTTGTTTATAAAACATTATGTTTTAGAACTTTCTAGTTTATTAAACAAATAGTTGATACAAAAATTGTTTTTTCTGAAAATTTTACTTAATCTTACGTTTTTCATAAAACATATTTTTCATTTCTTCAAGTTTTTTTTTAAATATAGCTTAATTTTAATATATAATTTACTTCAATAAATACAGTATATGTATTTATTTAATGTTACGTATATAAAAACCAAGATTTAAAAAAAACGAAGACTTTTTAATACGCCAAGTATGTTTATTTCATCCTGATGTCAAAAATGACATTTTTCGGATTATTTATGGTACAAAAGATGGGGCATTAAAGTCCTAGTACTTTAAAGTAAAATATTAAAGTTCAAGTACTTTAACGGCCGGTCTTATAAAGGCCACTAATCTGATGTTAACTTTAATTCGCTGTTAAAATAAACAAAAACGCATCAAAGTTTGTTTACTAATGAATAATATGTCATACGCGCCAACGTTTTGATGAGCTTTTGTTTATTTTAACAGCGAATTAAAGTTAACGCCAGATTAGTGACCTTTATAAGACCGACCGTAAAACTTATATGGTACAAAAAATGGAACATTAAAGTCCTAGTACTTTAAAGTAAAATATTAAAGTTCAAGTACTTTAACGGCCGGTCTTATAAAGGCCACTAATCTGATGTTAACTTTTTCGCTGCTAAAGTAAACAAAAACGCATCAAAATTTGTTTACTAATGAATAATCTATACATATATAAAGGAAAGTCACAACCCTGACTAATCAACGCAGAGCCGTAACTGCTGGTACTACGAACTTGAAATTTGGGTGGAAGGTTCAATTGGTTACTTAAGGTAGTGCTAAGAAGGGATTTTTTGAAATTCGGCCCCTAAGGGGGTGAAAAGGGGTAAAATCTGTTTTGACGAACTCCTAAATATCTCTTACACCCAATGAGATATCGACTTGGTGTTTACTTGCAAAGATTTTAAATGCAAATGCCTAGAAACGTTTTTCAGGATTTTGTCCTAATGAACCCCTAAAGGTGCAAATATGCATTCGGGGTGAATTAAAGAACCCTTCGTATCTCCTATATTTATTGAGTTATAACATTATTTTTTGGCATATAGATGTAGTTTCAAAATATTTAAAAAGTGGTTTAAGGGATTTTGTAAAATTTACCCCCAAGGGGTTGAAAAGGGCTACACTGTGTTCCCACGAATTCCTCAATATCTCTTAGACCTGATAAGATATCGACTTGGTGTTTGCTTGCATAGGTATCCAAGGCAAATGACTAAAGACATATTTCAGGATTTTGCCTTAATAAACCCTAAATGTGTCAATTTGTATTCGGGGTGAATTATAGAGCCCCTTGTATCTCCTTTGTTTGTTGAGTTACAGCATTCTTTTGTGGCATATAGGGTTTTTTAAATTTCACCCCTAAAGCGGTAAAAATGGAAAACTGAAAAGGGGTAGGGGGTTAAAATTATTCTTTTTTCCTTCTGGTTCATTTCAGGATAAAACGATCTGAAAGAATTTTTAGAAATTTTACCCCTAGGGATAAAAAGGAGTAAACTGTGTTTCTACGAATTTCTTAGAATAAAATAGGCGAATTTCTGAAATTCCATCCCCTTGTGATGGAAACGGATATCCTGCTAAAATTTATGAATACGACTTCTAATAAGTACATGTATTTTTGATTTTATCTCATTGTTATACTAAAACTATAGTTTCATCAATCTATACAAGGGTAATGACAATTACATACACATTTTCAGGGGGTACGTGAAGAAAGAAAGAGTTAAGAAGAACTTCTTTCCGAAGAATATTGTTCCACTTTACCTACAATATTGTTTTGCAGCCTTTGTTAGTTTAGCATAATGAGTGAGGGGGAGGAGGGCTCCGCAATTCATTTAAGATTTAGAAGAAGAAACAAACATTTGTTGTCCGTACGAAGAACGGGCATCTTGCTAGTATGTCATAAGCGCCAACGTTTTGATGAGAAGTCCTTGTACTTTAAAGTAAAATATTAAAGTTCAAGTACTTTAAAATTATGCGTCAGTTGTTGACATGAAATTTGAAATGATTTACACCTTTTTATTTAAAATTCATTAAACTTGCAGTATGAAATAAACCGTTGTATTCACCAGGTACTACTATTAAATCCAACATAAAAATTATTTATACAAACAATCTACAGTACAATAATTAGCTATCACGATTTAATATTGCAATAAATACTCGGTAGTAATGCAAGGAATGCATTTGAATAAATCTTTTGCAAAAGGTCAGCGTTTTTACACAAAAATATTTAAGTGGTTAGCTAGGATAAATTCGAATATTTTTCTTAGAAATTTTAATTTTTTAATCAGAATTATTTACGTTTATCCGCTAAAGCTTTAGATTTTATTGAGTTTTAAGTTGTTCTAAAACAACTTCGGTTTCCAAAACCTCATGGTATTGCGTCGTTATAAAGAACCCTTCGCCGTTCTTATAGTAACTACAAGTTGAAAATATGGGAGTTATCAGGCGGTAAATATATTTTTGGAAATGTATATGTAGTGTGAGGGGATACTGCACTTGTATTTTTCTAAATTTCAATGTTTGATGAGTCACAATTCTTGTCGAGCAATCCTGTTAAAAAATATTATTCCTGCCGATTGATATTAAAACTTTGATTTTACTCACATTGACTTGGCTAAGTTCACCAGCTGCTTTTAGTTAAACCAATAACTATTTCTATAGTAATTAATTACCTATTTTTCAGGATAAAGACAACAGAGCTTTCGTTATCAAACCGATACCAACTACTACGGTGACCCCCGTGATTGTCTTTATAAATCCGAAATCTGGGGGAAACCAGGGCGCAAAACTACTGCAGAAGTTTCAGTGGCTGCTAAACCCCCGACAGGTATTCGACCTAACGCTAGGAGGGCCAAAGATGGGTCTGGAGATGTTCAAAAAAGTCCCCAATTTGCGAGTACTTGCTTGCGGCGGCGACGGGACCGTGGGCTGGATCCTGAGCGTGATTGATCAGATTGGTGTTGTACCTCCGCCCGCCGTCGGTGTTTTGCCTTTGGGAACTGGAAATGACTTGGCCAGGGCTCTTGGATGGGGCGGCGTAAGTGATTTATCAAAGTTACCTCTCGGTGGACCCTAATCAGTTAGCTTCTTTTGCTGTGACATCTAATGATTTGAGTATTGCAGGGCTACACCGATGAGCCGATTTCCAAGATATTATCCAACGTCAACAGCAGCGAAACTATTTTGTTGGATAGATGGTCTTTGGAAGTTGAAAAGAATCCTAACGCCGAGCCCAATGAAGAAGGCAAAGAAAATCTACCTTTAAATGTTGTCAATAACTATTATTCTCTTGGTGTTGATGCTCATATAGCCCTGGAATTTCATGAAGCTCGTGGTATGTATTTACTAAGTATTTTATAATTAATATTAGCCTGTAATGACTAGAGATTAGCAGAATAACAATATCAATTTTTGGTTGGAACTTTAGATATTTAGGGTTCACACTAAAAAGGGAATGGAACAGTTGTATAAGTAGGTACTCAGAAGTTAAGAGAGATACTGTAGTAGCACAAGGTACTACAGCAAAACATGAACATTGTTGCCGGTATATCCATACAATTCGAATTACTTTTGTTGGTGAACCATCTTAAACTTGCGATTTATGAAAACTACAAAATATTTCACAATTTTTAAGAATCGTATCTTCAACATAGGTACACTTAAAGTTGTTCATTAAGCAACAAAACCAATACTGATCTTTACGTTCAATCTCGCTGCGAATGAAAGTTAGTTCATTTTAAAGAGGTATTTGTTGTTTAACAGTATAACACTGTATATCGCTTTTTCTGTGATATACAAAGAAAAGGATAAATATGTATATAGTTGTTATTACATATGTGTTTTTTTTTCTATGTGACTAGCATAATATAAGTAGAAAATTTACCATCTGTAAAACATGTATGTGTTACAAAAACTAACAGAAAATTTAGCTAATTATATCAACTAAGTACATAAAGTTAAGAAATACAGAGAGAAAAGCTCGCGTTTAAGGAAGAGCTAATCAAAAGAGAAGTTGAATGGGTAAGAAAAATAGTCGCTTAAACGTAAAATAGAAAAACTAGAGAAAATATCAGCAAAACAAGATAGACACGCTATAAAGAATAATATAATAATGAAGGAAGCCCAACTAGATGAGGAAAAATGGAAAGAGAATATTGAGAACTTTTTGAAAAACAAAATAAGAGTGAATAGTAAAGCGAAATCGAATTACAAAATGGGAAACGGTAAGATACAGTGAATAGTCGTGAAGATGAAGACCTTGAAGAAAAGCTTACGGTGCTATAACAACAGCATGAATTTGGAAATAAAAATATATTGTGACCGCTGAACGCTCTAATAGGCGGAAATGCAAAACAAACTAATGATAATCTTGCAACACTTCAATATAAAGAGGATAGCGAGCTGTGAATACCCCAAATAGTCTGTAACCAATAGCGTTCAACGCACCAGCTAAGCTATTCCGGAGGAGGGATGGGTTATCACTAAAATGATCAAAACCAAATAAGGGCGCCACCAACTTAATAGTTCAACTACTCGCGAATCTAAGTTGGAAGATCTGGTAATGGCAATTTACATTCAAGGGAGATATCTCAAAAATGCATTTATAAGACCCAGGCTCTTTGATAAAGCTGTAGCCTCTTATAGGAAGAAAAAGACATACATTCGGCAAAATTAACGTGGTATTTATTTATTTCCAATAAATTGAGGAAAAGTGAAAGTGGGCATTTCGTCATACCGAAATAAAATATTAACTCGATGATATCTAAAATCCAGGTATTTAGGTAATTAAGACGAACTCAATACCAAACCTGTAAATGGGAATAAATATCATTAACCCAATTTAGCATCAGCTGATCCTGAAGAGAGAATCCAACTAGGTGCGTCGGTTTGGGATAACACCACTCGACGGTCAGAACGCTACTCCAAGAAGACATAATTCCACAGTTCTGATGGAGCTTTCGGCAACACAGTTCTTTAGGTTGTAATTTACTTATGTAGTAGACCAAGCTTCTACAGTAGATGGTTATACAGCCTCCAAGTGGACTCTTACAGGTATGTTGGCATCAGCTGAGGGTGCTTGCAAAAACCACTAGGTTGCAAGCAAAATATGAAAGACAAAAGGAATGCAGACCTCAATAAGTAGGCTGAATCGGTGCCTTAGAACCTCCAGAGATAAGCTAGAAATGCCGGATGCAATCAGCTAATTACCATACACTACTAAAACGAAAAATGAAATAACACTCACCCTGTATAACAGGCTTTTCTGGGGAACGACAGCTACATGCTTTCTGCTAACTTGAGGCCACGTACGGGAAAAAGGCTATTCAAGCTGCAACAAGTCGTTTCATAACTCGAAAAGGCTGAAACAAAAGATGCCTTTTCCAAAAGATTAGCTATTAAATTGCGCAAGAGCTGTCACGAAAATGAAAACATTCAAATTGATTGACAAATAAGGAATTTTGAAACGTGTTAAACCTTGTTCCTTGCCTTATTTATGTGCCTCACTCTCTGCATTCTCTTAGCCATTAACTGCAGCTCGTCCAAAATAATTCTTAATTTCGTACTTGTAACAAAAACAGCTAGTATATCGTAAATAAATAAAAATTTGTTGATGTGTTAATAATGCCAAATATTATATTAATCTATGTAAAAAAGCACATTAAGAACAGCAACTTTGTTCTGTGATATTAATACAACTACATACATAAACATTTTTATATTTTGTGGAAAAAGGGTTACTTTTCTCATTAATTTAAGCTAGGAAATTAAGTTAATTTTTGCACTAGTGCAAAAAGTTTTTTATTCCCGCTAGTGGGAGAAGTAAATATTGGAGTGAGGAAAGTAAATATTAGAACATTTTCTTAAAACTTTTTTTATTATTTTTCTTTCGAAAATTGATAAAATTTTGTACGCGCACGTAGGAAAACGCATCATTTCCTTACGCGTGTGTAATGCAGAATGAGCCAAAGCCAGTTCTATTAGCACACGCATAAGGAAACGATGTCTTTTTCCCACTTATAACATAAATAGCTATTAAAGCATCACCGTTCTCTATGAAACTAACAGTATGACATCTGCACTGCAATGTTAAACTGATAACAAACTAATTCTTCCCAGCTAAAAGTACCTAAATTTCACAAATTACGGATATGCAACCGAGAATGCAGTAAATTGTATTGATAGCTGCATATTCTTATGTTTCAAGCCATGATTAGTTCAGATAAGTGTTTATAATAATTTGGCCCCCTACTATATTTCACTGTGTGAAATACAGATAATAGTGGTTGCTATGAAGATTAAGTGACTATAATTAATAATATCTTTGAATTAAACAAAAAATAACTACTCTTTCGTAAGCGTTCTAACCACTAAAAGTTTTCATATGATGGCCAAAGGCATACACTATAAGCTTCACCATAGTGAACTTAGGTGCTTTACTAGAAGTATTCGCTCTCTTTTCACAGTATTTATTAATTAAATCTGTCAACATTTAGTTATTTAAACTAATCAGAATTGCTTATAAGTATTTTATATGTTTACGTTTATATATTTTGTACCAAAACATCAATTTTTAGAGGCACATCCTGAAAAATTCAACTCCAGGCTTCGAAACAAAATGTTTTATGGTCAAATGGGAGGCAAGGATCTGCTCAAGAGAAAATGGAAAGGCCTAGCAGAATTTGTTACTTTAGAATGTGATGGTCGCGACTTAACTCCGAAATTAAAAGAACTCAAAGTTCATGCTATAGTTTTTCTCAACATTCCAAGGTAAGCTGTTTTTCAAATAAACTGTGATGTCTTGATTAGTGTGTATTTCTTTATCTATAAGTGAAAGTTCTCTATATTACATTATATTACTTTTTTATAGTTATGGGGGTGGCACTCGCCCTTGGAACAGAGCCATGGGTGCCGCAGAACCCAGCACTGAAGATGGACTCATTGAAGTTGTTGGTCTCACAACATATCAGCTTGTGAGTAAGTTTAGGGCTAACACCAACTTGCATTGCTTTTTAATTTTTTTGGACTAACACGCTTTGTCGCTGACTTAAAGAATATTTTTAGTTCCCTTAATGTAGTATAAAAACATTTCTTCTTTTTTTTTTTTGTATTTTATTATCAATTATGTCTTCTTCTGGTTAAAACATATTTCATAGCAAACCATCTACGATTACTTTGCTAACTCCTGTTTTTTCTTCTATATCAATGTAATATAGTGTAAAATAGTTTAAAATTTTCAAATATGTGGAAAGTTTATTTGTTTTAGCCATTACTTCAAGCAGGTGGCCATGGCACCTGCATAACTCAATGTAGGTCTGCTCGCATTGTAACTTCCAAAACAATCCCAATGCAAGTAGATGGAGAAGCTTGTAAACTCATGCCATCAATTATAAGTCTCACTCTGCTTAACAAAGCCACCATGCTTGCTAAACGGAAAGGCGGAAAACTTAATGTTCCTCAGACTGCTTTGGACAATCTTAAAATTAATATTTACAAAATCAATATGGGTGACTACGAACAGCATCATTATGATAAGGATCTTTTAGCTCAAGCTGGTAATAAAAACCTTTAAGTCTTTGTTGGTAATCATTTAACCTACATGTTCTCCCGCAGCAATAAGTATTGGTGCAATAGAGGTAAATCCCACTTCTGACTTGGAACAAATTCGAGGACTGGTTAATAAATTTGTAGATGATTGTAGAGAGCAAGCAAAATTGGCAGACTGGTGTTTTCTTGACTGTAAGTGTTTCGCTTTTAATTAGCATATTATCACCTGCAAAACCCCAAAATCGTTTAAGCTTATTTTTAAATCTCTTTTTTAGCTTGCACTGCAGAAAGGTTCTTTCGAATTGATAAAGCTCAAGAACATCTCCATTATATATGTGATATAGCATATGAATCCTTGTACATTTTAGAGTGTGGTGGTGGAACTGTACCTCAAACCCCTGAAGATGAAACTGCAGCTCCTTCACCGAGTTCCAATCACCAAACTCCGTATGTTATTCCAGAAATGAAAGTTAGGTATGGAACATTTGCTAAATTACTGTAGTTTTTGTATTTTTTTATTATGAAAAATGTACTTCCAAATATATCCTAAATCCTTCTGACCAAGAAAATCTGACTTTATGTAGTATCAAAGTTTGTTTATTATTTACGGCTATAAAAATTTATTTACAGTAAATACGATCACTAACGAAGCAAATTACATATGTACCTACATGTATAGGTACTTAAATAAATGCGACTGGAAAAATTTATTTGATTATCAAATTATGCCTATAGATTTCCAGAGTAACAAACCAGTACGAGTTGTTTTTACAAAAAAATTTAAATGAAAGAACACTGTTATAATTTAATCATGTATTTATCATAGTATCTAATAGGACAAATATGATTATTTTTTCTTGTGCCAATTTCAAATTTTTACTCAACTCTTTACCTTACCAAAGTATTTGATTAGATTTCCTATCTATCCAACATAATAATATTTTGATTAAATTATTCTTAATACCTTTTTCCATTTACTGCAAATTATATGGACTATAGGTATGTACTTAGGTAATTAAATATATGAGAGTAAAGCAAATTGTCTTTAAAAGTAAATATTAAAAAATCAATTAAAAAGAATGTAAATTCACATGATGTATATGTCGAAGCTAATGACAAATCTAATCGTTTTATAAAATGCCTAGTCGTTTTCTAAATGACTAGGTATATTATAAAATTACCAATAATTTCAGAATTCTAATAATATGACTGAAAATTTTAAGCGTTTCATAAAATGCCGAACAACTCTCAGTCTTATTGTAAAACGTTCTTCAATTTTGTTTGTTTTAGAATATGACTGATTATATTCAGACGTTTTGTAAAAGGCTGAAAAGTGATTAGGCATTTTATAAAACACTAATTTATATTATTGCTTGATTGTATAATACGTATTTCAAACAAACGCAAAGTAGATTGGATACTTTTAGTTTTGTCATAAAAAGATTATGGATAACTCTTGCAACACATTTTCTGACATGTACAATATTAACTTAATAGTCTACTTAATTTAAATAATATTATTTTACTTATTTGACCATTGCGTTTCAAATAAGCCTTAAAACAAAAACACTTATTTGTATGGTACTTATGTAGTTTTACTTAGTTTGTAGGAATACTCGAGGAAAGGTTTCTTTTTACCAAAACATTAATTGATTCGAAATTTTCCATGCCAACAAATTCGTTCCTTGAACACTATCACTTCAAAATTCCATGTATAGTACTTCATTTTTTATTTCTACATAGTTCGTAATATATTTTTAGGGTCCAGTGATCCCCTGTCGAATTTAGGAACTTCAACCACAATATTATGACGCAAAAACAAAAGTTTCAATTTCTGTTTGGTAGTTTGGAGCATTTTTTGTGCAGCACGCTCTTGACAGTGGCGTAACAAGACGGTTTGGCGCCGGTGTGCAAGAATAAATTATAGCCGCTGTAGACAAGAAGTTTCAGAAAAAAAGGGGGGGGGGGTAATTTTTGGTCATGCAACACTTTAAATTTAAAAGAAACTTAATAAGCTCTTTTCTTAACATGAAAGGTTACTTACTGCAAAATAAAACAAATTTAGATGTTTCAATCTTTTATTAAATATAACATAATAATAATAATAATCCCATTATTCCCTATTGGGACATAGGGTATTCGTATATTCTCTCCAGTTGTCATTTTCCTTTGCCATTTGGCTCAGTTGTGCTATAGTCTTTCCTGTCTCTTGTTTTACAGTTCTCCTCCACGTTTTTCGTTGGCGTCCTCTGTTTCTGAAACCCTCAAGGTTCCAATCAAAACTTTTCTGCAAATTTCAGTTTCATTTTTTCGCAACGTATGCCCCTAACCATCCATATTTTCTTCTCCTAATTTCTATATTAATGTCCACCTGATTTGTTAGGTACCAAAGAACTTTGTTCGAAATAATGACTGGTCACCAAACACTTGCAATTTCTGCTTTACCAGTTCTGTAGCCGTCCACGATTCTGACACATAAAGTAGATCGGGTTTTACCATTACATCAAACACTCGCCAAATATAACATGAAACATAAAAATACATATGAAAATACAAAAACAAAAACCACGTAAAAGAATACAAATTTAAATAATTCACAAGAAAAATCAAATATATAGATATATAAATATGTAGGTATAGCACTTTATTAAACTCTCTTTTGCGAAACTTTGCTAAAGCTAACATATCTATCAGTGAATTAAAACCAAGAGTACTGGCTCTTACTTTCTCGTTACTCAGTAATGCAAAACTCTTTAGGCGTATTTGGCTCATCTTACTTAGCAAAAAGTTTTTAATAATTTTTAATTTAGAAAAAAATCTCTCAGTGGAAGCTGTAGTGACGGGATGTAAAAAATAGGATATAAGCTGTATACAAATCTGGAGAGCTAGCCAATGATGTGTGATTAGACAGACATTTTTCTCCCACTTCCTTCACTGATAAGCAAGATTTAATACTAGTTGCGTACGAAGATCGCAATTGTACAATTTGCTTTAGTAGCCGTTATCGAGATCAGATTCATACGTAGTTTGAAGTAATTTGGCACTCTCTATGACCTCTGTATCTGAGGCAATCGTCAGAAATTTGCGGTTTAAAATTTTGAATTTATAGTATGTTATTATGCACTATGAAATCTAAGAATCACAAACACACACTAGAGCTGGAACTTCTAATCTACTCAAAAGGAGAAAAGATTGCGCACTCAAAAGAGCCCAGTGGCGCTCACGTATCATAGTCTGTTGTCGCTTTGAACCACTATTCTAGGAAAACTTTTATTTCGACTAAAAACTTTGCTACCGCGGCGCCTATATAGATTCGGTGCCGAGGTTCTTCGCACCCCCTGCACATATGATAGTTACGCCACTGGTTCTTGACCAACAATGCATCCGTTATATTGCTTGCATTGCCATTATTTTCAATCTCTTTAGGAATATTCTCGATGTTAAAACATAAATTTCTTCAATATCAGCTGATTTTCATTGGGCAGTTGGTCTGTCATTTAAATAAAGCAATTTATATTGATTAGTTTCTTGCAAATTGATTATTAAATTTTCCAAATCTTGACTGTTTAAGAGACATTAACATTTTATTGCGTCCTCAATGTCCGTTACTTATATGAACTTCTACTAACTTTTCGTAATATTTCTCATACGGAACTTCAAACGTTATTTCATTATCCTTACTAGACCTTTTTTTATAATGTTTTTTCTCCACCTATTTCCATAGTTTGTCTCCTTTTCATTTCGCTTGTATATTATGTATACTAGGGTGGTTCTACGTTATACTTAGTGGAAAAAACTTTTTCGAATTTGTTTGGTCGCACCCCCTAAAGTAGTTCTAATGCCGAAAAAACAAACGTATACAAAATTTGAACCCAATCGAATAATATTAACACGTGCCACCGAGCCCCGGAAGTTTCCAAATTGCAGATTTTAACTTAATTCACTTATTATCAATTAATATCTCGCAAACATTAAGTCGTATCGAAATTTTGATAATGACATAAATAAAAGGAAATTTTATTTGCTACTAATTTAGTTATATGCAATTTTTTTGTAAACTTGTTGGAATTTAAAAAATATGCTTTAAGTATTAAAAATAGGTAAAAATTCTTGAAAAATTGCTTTTTTATATTAATAACTAAAAATATAATATAATTAAACAAATATATTTATTTACAAATTAAATAAAACGAACAATATTAAATAATTACTGAAGTTACATAAATTGAAAGAATTATATTTACAAACTTACGAATAAAAAAAATATACCAAGTTACCTATATGTAAAATAATTAAATGCATATCACAATAATTACTTTTTTTTTCTAAGGAAACTTTACTGGAATCCGGATATTGACACCGATAATCACTAACAACTTGTAGCAAGTACTGTTTTTGGTCCTCTTTCGTGGTAATTATGCTATTATATTTTTCGACCAGTTTAATACTTCTTTCCGCAATATCATTTGTGACGTGAAGTAAACAATTACATATACTTACTTAAATTTTCCATTTCTTCATAAGTTCATTTTTTTCTTACATCTTCTCTTTCCAGTCGTTATGCAGTTCTCTTCTCTTGTTGATATAACCTGATATCAACACAAGCATACTACCTAGTCGCCCTTTTTGCCTTTGAAGAAGCAAAAACTGTTTATCTTCTTCTACATCTATTAATTCTAGAGCGTTCGCATGTGCGATATCGAACAGGTCGTCAAATTTTTCATAAAATTGTTACTCCTCCCTTTTATGAATCCGTTCTTTTATTTCCTTGTTTTAGCAGACTCCTTCATTCAGAGTATAATAATTCTAGCTTTTGTACAGAATGATGTTTTTCCTTAGCTGAAATCCGTGCTTTTTACCAAAACACTATTCCTTGAATAATTAATTTTGCACTTTTATGTAAATTCAATTTAACTATATGCATATTAAAAAAAGTACTTGTAAAACTTGTTCGTATGAGAGCAATTTACTACCAATAATTTAATGTGCATCATTTCCTATTAAACGTGCTTAGTCTTTTTCACGAAGAACCTTTGACGTTGAGGCCATTTTATGCTTTAAAATTTTAAAATGTATATCCTCCCTCTAAACATCTGGTTTGTATTGACAAACAAAAAAACTGTGTTCGACAGTCTGACTCGTTTTTTGTTTAAATAACTGATTCTAAAAATATTTCAATATACTTAAAATAGGTAAAAAAAAATATTATTGACTTTCAAACATTTATATATCATAAGATCTATTTACTTGTATTATCAAAAATCGCCTAAAATTGAATAATGGATTGCAATTTACTTCAAAATTGTAATACTTCTACGTTTCCAAATTAAAAATAGAAAGAAAAAAAATCGAATTATTAAGGTTTTTCTAACACTTGACGCATTTTTTTAACATCTAGTAGGTTTGCAGACAAATTGCATATAATATATATATATAATATAAAATAAAATTTCCTTTTATTTATGTTATTATCAAAATTTCGATAGCACTTCCGGTTCATCAGATATTAATTGATAACAAGTGAATTCAATTAAAATCTGCAATTCGGAAACTTCCAACGCTCGGTGGCACGTGTTAATATTGTTCGATTGGGCTAAAAATTTTTATGAGTTAGTTTTTTTGGCATTGGAACGAATGTAGGGGGTGCGACTAACAAAATTCCGAGGTTGCAAAATTAGAACCACCCTAATGTATACAGTGTGTCCCCGGATGGACCTAACTATACTTGTAAACTTCCTTATTTTGCATTTTAGGAAGAACAGTCATTTTTCATAAAAAGTTTTGCTTCATCTAGCAAGTCCGCAGCCACTACCAAAATTCCGAAATAACATACAGGGTGGTTAGAAAACGAGGCAACGTGAAATTTGGTTAAGAGTAAAGTACCTTTTATTTGAAAGAAAAGCATAAGTATTACTGGGAAAAGATGTTTGAAATTTCAATAGAAGCTCACATATCTAATTTGAACGTTGTATCTCAAAGTTGATTTTTTTATCTTTATTGAAGTAATAGCAAAATTTATACTAGTATAAATTTTGATAAAAAAATCAACTTTGAGATACAACGTTCAAATTAGATATGTGAGCTTCTATTGAAATTTCAAATATCTTTTCCCAGTAATACTTATGCTTTCCTTTCGAATAAAAGGTACTTTATTGTTAACGAAATTTCACGTTGTCTCGTTTTCTGACCACCCTGTATGTTATTTCGGAATTGTGGTAGTAGCTGCGGACTTGCTAGATGAAGCAAAACTTTTTATGAAGAATGACTGTTCTTCCTAAAATGCAAAATAAGAAAGTTTACAAGTATAGTTAGGTCCATCCGGGGACACTGTATACCGGGTGACAATGAGAACAGGGCCATGCTTATATCTTTTTTATTTATGAACCGATTTAGATAAAATTTTATACGAAGATACTAGAGATAATTTGTGATTGACCGATAAATATAGTAAAAATGGCTGACTTCCGGTTTTACCGAAAATGATACCAACTTCGATTTTTTAAATGGATCATTCTGTATATTTTATGTTTTTTGGAATCTACAAGTCAAATTACATAAACTAGTATCGCCAAATTTTCATTTTTTCAAACAAAAAATTTTTTAACTTTTGTTTTTTACGATAAAAGGCTGACCTGTAAAAAATTGCTCTAATTGACTAGCAACTAATAATAATAGCTATTTTATCAATGAAGTCAATAACAAACCCTTAATAAAAGAACAAAGTTTGTTAAACACGTTTTTTAAGAAAAAGTCACTTTTTTTTAAACGGGTCATCTTGCCATTAAACAGAAAATTTAATTACCAATCTAACGATATGCATCATGCACTGCTTTATCTTTATCTAAAATTGAGCACTGTTGTATGTAATTTGAGTAGTAGATTGCGAAACCCATAAAATATATAGAATGATCCATTTAAAAATTCAAAGCTAGTGTTATTTCTGGTGAAACCGGAAGTCGGCTATTTTGATTATACTTATATGTCAATCCGAAATGATGTCTGGTATCCTTGTATCAAATTTCATCCAAATTCGTTAATAAATAACGGAGATAGAGGCATGGCCCATGATACTAGTCATGGGCATGGCCCTGGTCTCATCGTCACTCGGTATATACAGGACGTCCCAAAAGGAATGGGACACCGATTAGTCATAGATTTCTTACGTTATAATAAATAGATTAAACCTAATATACTTTTGTACAAAGTCCCTTCAGTAAGAAGTTATAGGACCTAGAAGTTCAATTTTTTATTTTTTATTTTTTTGTTAATTTCCACAAATGTAGAGATATCGATTTGAATTTTGGTATACATACTTACTACTATGTACTGCACTAACTAAAAAATTTTCATAATTTAGACTTGACTGTAAGAGGCAGTTTACCTATCTATCAGAACTTTTTTAGCTCTAATTTCGTTATCTGTACCCTTTCCTGAAATTTTGAGTTATTATCTAAAAGAGAATTAAAAAGCACAAAAGTAATGTACTCTTAGTTCTTAAGCCTAAAAGGCCCATCAAATGTTTTTGGTTGTCATTAAGACGTGCCATTATCAAGTAGCCATGATCACAAAAACAATGGTCATCTAAAAAACAATGATAAATCAATTAATGACGTTAGTGACATAAGAATTTGTTCTTTTATGTTTAAGAAAATGCCGCTACATAACGAATTCTCCAATGCTGAAAGGTTCGTTATGCTGCAGCAGTTTCGTAAGCACAAAGACAAAAAACTGATATCCCCAACGTCATTAATTAATTTCTTATTGTTGTTTACTAGATTACAATCATTACCCATTGTTTTCGTGATCATGGCTACTTGATAATTGCACGTCTTAATGACAACCAAAAACCTTTGGTGGGCATTTTACAGCAAACTGTTGCTTTTACACTCATAAAGTAAGAGTACATTATTTTTGTGTATTTTAATTCTCTTTCAGATAATAACCTAAAATTTCAAAAAAAGTTACAGATAACGTAGAGCTAAAAAAAGTTTTGAAAGATAGGTAAAGTGCTCCTTACAGTCAAGTCTAGTTCATGAAATTTTTAATATTAGTGCAGTATATAATAGTAAGCATGTATACCAAAATTCAAAATGATATCTCTACATTTGTGAAAATTAACAAAAAAATAAAACATAAATATTGAACTTCAAGGCCCTATAACTTTTAACTGAAGGGACTTTGTACCAAGGTATATTAGGTTTAATCGATTTATTATGACGTAAGGAATCTATGACTAATCGGTGTCCCTGTATATATAGAAGGCTGTACATTCCTATAAGAACTAGAGCCACCCCTAAGGGCTCTTTAGACTGTTTTAGTGTTGGCGGTGCATCAGTCCACTACACTACACTCACTACATTCACTACCTTTCTCTTCACTTGCTTCTTTCACAATTTTTTTTCATTCTCTTCTGTTCCTCATCTTCTTCCGCCATTGTGATTCTCATTCTTTTTATATCTTCTACTACTTGCTCTTCCCATCATACTTTAGGTCTCCCCCTTGGTTGCATCTGTGGTTTCCATTTTATCATTCTTTTTACTACTCTCCTCTCACTTATCCGGTTTATATGCCCATACCAACTTATTCGTTTGGCTTTTATTATTCTGACTAAGTTCTCGTTTTCTAATATTTCTTCCACATCACTATTTGTTAGCCTTCTATATTGTTCCTCGTTTAACTTCTTTCTTCCAAATATCTTTCTTATTATTTTCTTCTCAAAGACCTTCAGTTTCTCTTCATCTTTTCTAAGACACATTTTTCGCCACATAGGTCACTGTTCTGTATATCCTTAGTTTCGTCTTCTTGCTTATCTTTTTGCTATTCATTATTGTTCTATAATAATAATAATAATAATAATAGTGTTTATTTCCAAACTAATTTACATTTTTTTTTGTATTGACATTAACTAATAGAATAGAATGGAAAAGCGATGGCAATCAGATGAACCCTACTAGGGGGATCCCTGCTCTTCCTTACCACCGCAGTAAGAAAAAAAAATCAAAAAATGAACTACTGAAAAACAATGACAAATCACCAAGCATATGAACCAAAAATAACAACATAATACAAATTTCAAAATTTAAAAAAAAAACGAAACTAGCCAACCATACAATATAGCTGCAATGCGCAATACCTGCAATACCCAGTCACCCACGAAGAATTACAAATACAAATAATAAAAATAATAAAAATAATAAAAATATGCCTTAAAATAATGTTAAATAAAATGATATATAAATTAATAATTCTAGTCTAATCAGTGCCCTCAAATAACCAACCCTTTAGTCGAAGTTTAAAAATAGGTAGAGCACATGTTTTAAAAGTAAAAGGGATATTATTATAAAGTTTAGCAATATTATAGGAGAATGAACGTTTATACAATTGAGTCCGATGTGATGGAAAATCTATAAGACCTCTATGTCTCAAATTTAAATTATGAATGTCAGTACGAAATTTTATTTTATTGTACAGGTAAGGAGGAGATTTATTGATAATTATTTTATGATAAAATACGAGACAATGTAATAGACGCCTTTTTTCCATACTAAGCCATTTGGGCTCTTTAATTTTGTGAGAGATATGTTCTCGACGTCTAATACCATGGATAAGTCGCAAACAGGAGTTTTGGACAATTTGAACTCTTTTGCTAGGCGATTTATCAATACAAGGACCATACACGATATCGCAATAATTAAACTGCGATAACACCAATGGGTCACATAAAAGCACTTTAACGTTTTTGTTTAAACTTTGTCTATGATTATAAAGCAGTTTAAGGTTTCCATAAGCTATACGAATATATTTATTAATGTGCTCCCGGAATCTGAGCTGATAATCTAGGGTTACACCTAAATTGCGAGCCGAATCAGTGCAAGGAATTGTGACATTATTAACAGCAATATGAATATGAGGTAATTGGGAAATTCTAGTGTTTTTACCACCAAAAAGTATAACATTAGATTTCAAAGGATTAATGGTAAGCGAATGCAAAGCAGCTAATTGAACTAAATTGTTTAAATCTTCATTAATACGGCTACAAGCAACAACAGCGTCCTCAGGTTTAAACGAATAATACAGCTGTGTATCGTCAGCATACTGATGATATACGCAGTGTTTTAGAATTTTACATAGACTGGAAGAATAAATTATATAGAGTAATGGGCCCAAAACCGATCCCTGAGGAACCCCATGTTTAAGAGTTTGAAGCTCAGACCTATCATTTGCCAACACCACGCACTGCTGTCTGCTGCACAGATAATCCTGAATAAAATTTAATGCTACATTATCAAAACCAAAATGATGCAGAACAGCCAACAGTACGCGGTGATTGATTGTATCAAAGGCAGTGGAAAAATCAAGTAGAACTAGAGCTGTTAACTTGCCTTCATCGGTAGCCTGAAATATATCATCAGTCACTTTTAATAAGGCAGAGACGCAACTGTGATTTGAACGAAACCCAGATTGATGATTTGAAAATAACTGATATTTATTAAAATGAGCTCTGATTTGATTGTCCACGATTTTTTCCATGGCCTTCGACAACGCAGGAAGAATGCTGATAGGTCTAAGATCTTTTAGCTCTTTAGGGCTGTTGACTTTACCGATAGGCTTAACATATGCCTTTTTCCATTCATCTGGAAAAACACCTTCTAGCAGGCAGGTATTAATAATATGTGTAATAAATGGTAATAGAAAAGGACAACACAAGTGCAACATCACTATATTAATACCGTCGCAACCAGTAGCTTTAGATTTAATACTATTTAAACACTTTAAAACTTCATCTTCATCAACTGCAGAAAAATTAAATTTAGTAATGTTGGGCTTTATATTTTGGTAAACTCTAAAAACTTCAGAATCTGGATTGTCAATTCCTTGAATTGAACTAAGAAAATAATTATTTATTATATTAGCATTGTCAAAATGTGGGGGGAGGGTATGCTGTGTTTTCTTAGTATAGATGTCACAGTTTCTTAGCTCTTTCCAAAACAATTTGGAGTTTCCTTGTGAAAATTTGTAATTTAAGTAAACTTTTTTTTCATTTCTAATTGAGAAAGTGACAAGATTTCGCAACGATTTATAGTAATTCCAATGCTCTTGTCGTTTAAACTTTTTAAAGCGCTTATAGGCAGCATCTCTTAGTGTCATCATCAATCTAATGGTATCTGTAAGCCACGGAGCTTTTGGTTTGCGAAAAGTAGCAGTTTTGAAAGGAGCAAAAATATTAAAAGCTTCGAGAATATTATCATTAAAAAATTCTAACCTTATTATCAATTGGCTGCAGATCATATATTTGGTACCACGGTATTAACCTAATATGGTGTTCAAAGTTGTCGTAATCAAAGTTAGAAAAGTCACGAAAAGTGTGTACTACTGGTTGCAACTTTTCCACAGCTGTATTGATATTGCAATAAACTAGTTCATGGTCAGAGAACGCATGGAGGTGTTTGGTACCTGCTGTTTTTACCAAATCAGAATTAGTGATAAGTATATCATCTAAGAGAGAAGCCGTCGTAGCAGTGATTCTGGTTGGTTCTCTAATCAGTTGTTTAAGACCAATAGCATCAAGTAAGGAAGTACATATATGCAATTGTTTCAGTAGAGCCAAACTCAAACATATTTATGTTAATATCACCAAGACAGATAATTTCGTCGTGTCTAAGAAGTATATTACGGAAGTTTTCTTCCGATGTGTCAATAAAACTACGATATTTATTTCTATGGGGCAAGTAAATTCCTCCAATAGCAAATTTTTGTTTGTTGATATTAACACAAATCCACAACTGTTCAAAATCAGGATGATCGATGGCACCAACTAAACCAAAATTTAAAGATGTTTTTATGTAGAAAGCAATACCGCCGCCAAATGTGGGACGATCTTACGGAGCAAAGTATAATTATCCATATTAACGACATCATCATTTATATTGGCATTAAGAAAAGTCTCAGAGATGAAAATTAAATCATAATTGTTGGATCTGACGTGATCCTTAAAAATATATAAATTATTCGTAAGTGACCGGGCATTGATGTGTGCAACATTTAAAGTATTAATGGTCGACTAAGTAAATAACAAACAAATGATATTATTTTTCTAATTTATGGAAAGAAAACAAAATAATTCAATAAATTCAATAAATTAACTGATTAATTTATTGTATGGGTAAAGGTACTTTACGTGGCTCACGGCATAATCGAGGGCAGGAAGAAACCATTAAACATGTAAGTTATTGACCTCATCTTCAGTGATGACTGCTTGTATGCCACTACTGCTCTTTATCCAGATCTTGCCATCGCGGGTCCATACGTTTTCTTTCCTAAACTTCTCTTTGGCCATCTTCAGAACCTGCAGCCTAGATCTGGTTAGATCCTCGGAGATAGTGATTTCAGTTCCTTTCAATTTCTTTTTACAACTTAAGACTGCTGTGCGATCATGATAATTAATAAATTTCACGATGATATGTCTGCTACTGGCATTCCTACCGACGCGATGTGCTCGATCCAAAGCATCAGGCTTCATTCCACGCCCAAATCGTTTTTAAATAATTTTAGCACGACGTTATCTATGTCCGTAGTATGTTTTATAAGTTGACTGTATCTTCTGTTCTATCTCCTCACTTCTGCTGTTCTTCATATTTATAATTGTTCCTAAGTATTTATAACTTTTTACTGCCTCTATGTTATATTTTCCTATTTTTATTAATCTATTGTTGTCTCTTTCCTCTTTTATTGTAATTTTTATATACTTGGTTTTCTCTTGTTTATTTCTAAACCTCTCTCTTTTGCTTTTCTACTAATCATATCCATTGTTTCTTCAAGACTTTTCCTATCCCTTGCTATCAATGCTATATCATCCGCATACGCTACAACTTGTAGGGAATTCTCTATATGGTTCCTTTCTTTCATTATTCCCTCTATTGCAATGATGAACAGTGTCGCCAATAGACCATCTTCTTGTTGTACTCCTTTATATATGTCTATTTTTTCTGTTAATCCTTCATGTGTTATTACTTCTGCTTATGCTCCTTCCATGGTCATCTTTATCAGTTTCTTTGAGTATACGCATTTTGCTCGCATATCTTATGATCTATCCTTTTTTTACTCGCATCAAATGCTTGCTTAAAGTCTATGAATATTATCTCCACCCTTATATCTTGTTGCTTGCATTGCCATTATTTACAATCTCTTTAGGAATATCCTCGATATTAAATATATACATTTTTTCAATATCAGTTGATTTTCATCGGGGAGTTGGTCTATCATTTAAATAAAGCAATTCATATTGATTAGTTTCTTACAAATTGACTATTAAATTTTCCAAATCTTGACTGTTAGAGGGACATTTACATTTTATTGCGGCCTCAATGTCCGTTACTTATGTGAACTTCTACTAATTTTTCGTAATATTTCTCATACGAAACTTCAAAAGTTATTTCATTATCCGTACTATACTTTCTTTTTTTTTTTCTCCTCTCTTACTGATTAATAAAATGTCCTTAATTTTGTCTACTGTCACAGAAGTCATGACTTTTAATATTTTTCTTGCAAGCTTAAATAAAAATAATAAATTATTTTGGGAAAATATTTTACTTTTGATGTCGCATTTCTCTGATAACTTACCAGCATACATTCATAGGTTTACCAACAGCTAAACCATAGTTGAAGTGGTCAAAGTAACAATTCACCTGACTCGTGAGCAGTCATATTATAATACGCCTAAATATGTGTAGTTTATCTCAGGCTCATCGTAAAAACATTCTTCTGCACATCCATTTTCCAATAAGACTGAGAGCTATTCGGCGCCTAAAATTTTCAGTTGAATTGTGAAAATTCTAAATTTACTTATTGTTTTACAATATACCTACTCATTTAAAAAACGACTAGGCGTGTTATAACACGACTGAATTAATAATTAGCCTGTGACATATACCTACACAAACAATAAAGGAATAGCAATGACATTTCAAATGGTGTGGAACACGGACAGATTTATCATACTTAAGTCAAAACTGTGGGTAGTGTAAAAGTGTGATAAGGGGTTCAAAAGTTATTGCCAATGCTTTAGATTCTAAATTCTACATTCCACATTTATATAGGTGTACTATTTTGTTGCTACACAAAAATTTGGCAATTTCAAGCAAAATGCTTCAGAGATCAGCAATTTACAACTGCTTGGCTATCTGCTAAGTGACCACAAAGGTACATTTTCCAACTTTTTAGCTTTTTTAAAAAGTGAAAAATTAAAATTTTAATTTTCTAATGAGCTTTAAATAATAAGTGGGTGGGCTGAAAAGTAATGCACACATGCTTGTAGAACTCGAACGCAACGACCTACAGAGACAAGTATGGTTGTATTCGAAAGCTATATCCTTCCTTTATGGGCATGCCAAGTTTGAAGAAGTTTCATTCACCAGCTCTTTTTTTAGTAGCGGAAGTATGGAGACGTGTTCTCGTGCTATGTCAACGCTACTTAAACAGCGCGCGGTTCAAGAATTTTTAACTGCTGAAAACGTGATTCCTACTGAGATTGATCGCCGTTTAAAGGCCGTTTATGGTGACGATACTGTTTAAGGATTACTGTGAATCGATGGGTAAAAACATTTTGTGGTTATGATCCCGAAAAGCCATAATTGATGACGAAAAACTTAGTGGACATCCGATCACTGCCACAGACGATGAACATCGCAAACTCGTCGTCAATTTGATGCAAAATGACTGGCAAAACACTCAAAAGCGCATCGCAATCCATCAGTCATCTTGGATCAAATTGTCGACGCGTTTGCGATGTTGATCGTCTGTGGCAGTGATCAGACGTCCGCTGCGTTTTTTTGTCATCAATTACGGCTTTTCCGGGATAGCAGCCACGAAATGTTATTACCCATCGATTCACAGTAGTAATATCAACAGTATCATCACCATAAACGGCCTTTAAACGGTGATGAATCTGAATCACATTTTCATCAGTTAAAAATTCTTTAACCGCGCGCTGTTTAAGTCGCGTTGACATAGCACAAGAACACGTCTCCATACTTCCGCTACTAAAAAACGAACTGGTGAACGAAACTCCTTCAAACGTGTCATGCGCATTAAGGAAGGATGTAGCTTCGAAATACAACAATGCGTGTCTCCATAGGTCATTGCGTTTGTGTTCTACAAGTATGTGTGCATTACTTTTCAGCCCACCCATGTATATTAATTTACAAGGAGCTCAAGTGTTTCTTTTTGTGACAAATTTGTAGGTTTTTTCGGACTCACTACATTCGTTCAACAAATACAGAGAAAAAAATTGGACATGGGTCTGCAATTTTTCAATTATTGATTTTACTAAATACTGGTTTTGAACATTTTGTCTCTATCAGAATTGTGAACAAATAGAGCGGGCGTTTAATTTAAAAACGAGCATTGATGTTCCTTACAGCAAAACCAGAAGTACAAAATCTTGATAACAGCATCAGAAAGTGTGTTCGTATGCCTTATTAACAAATCTTTAGCTTCAATTTTTTATCTTGATAAATACCAATAATTGTGAGTTGTCAAAATATATAGAATTTCAGTTACAATTTGAAGTTTAAAAATCCATACCTCTGAACGATTCCCTCCCTACACGCATTCCTCCAGCTAATGCAAAATATGTATAGGTAAATTATAATGAACTTACAGAATGCTCAATATTTCATTACCTTTCAGCGATGAAGGTAGCTTGGATTCACCAAGTGATCAACCTCCAATGTCACCCCAGGGCACTCAATCACCTGATGAAATTGCAGTCACACCAAAAACCACACAAAGCGTACCAGTAGATAAACAAAATGGTGAAAAACCTGTACCACATATATCATCTGACACAAATGTTAAGATTAGAAGGTACCTTAAGTTTATTTTGGCTGTAACTTACTTTTATACCAAGCCACTTATAGAGGTTACTTAGTGCAGTCGATATTATACTTTGAGGTCTGCTTGTCCTATCTTGTAACCGTTTTTATACTTCGACTCAGAACTATGCGTAAGGGATTGATAAATAATTCATACTAAAGAAATTCTGGACCAATTTTGGAAAGTGATATGTAGTTTTGAGGCGAATTCAAATATTTTCTCAAATTGTTATACATCATTCACTTTTACGCAAAATGCAATGTAGATAAAAAATTCCTTCCAAATTGATATTAAATGCCGATTATATTTTAATGAAATTGTTACTATATAGAATTCATGTTTAATAAGCATGTCTACCTTTTAAATTTATTAACTTGTTTTCTTATACTTATATAGTGTTTATTAATGCAATAAAAGTCTTTGCAAAAATAATTTGCACCTTTCTGTTTCCTATTCAAATTTCAAGTCCACACCTTGAACTTTAACTTCTCACAATTTCTGAACATCTTGTACACAAAAGAGAAACTTTTAAATTTTAATCTTCAAGTACTCTTTCTTTATACAAATACATATTCGCACTCTCGCAAGTTTTCTTACGCTTCCCAATTTTGTGCATGCAGCATTGCTGACAGATTGTTTGGTTTGAACCAAGAGTGTTACAGGCCGTATAGGTAAGGCTGAAATATGGTGTGATGCACCTGTACAGCGTTTAAAATCTAATACACTCCGCAAAACACTCTCTGCCACTCAACACTTCTTAATGCACTCATTTCATTCTTCATTAGATTTTAAAGGCTGTAGTGATAATTTTTTAGATTTAAGCCTCTAATATAAATTTTTTGCTTTAAGCAACTTGAATGAAAAGCCGAACGAAGCCCTTCTGAAAGCAGCAAAAGTTGGAGATTTACAATTGGTAAGAAATTTTGTGATCATTTCTTAATGTCATGTCATACTGTAATCTGTGTTCTGTGCTGATTCCAAACTGAACAATATTACACAAAAGAGATCCATCCCAACAAAATTGACGTTAAAGATATTTCTGCAAAGTTTTCTATAGTTATCAAATTCCAG
>CALNHX010007101.1:0-78582 GCA_940337035.1 Agriotes lineatus | reverse complement strand
ATTAGCAATTTAAAATAACCACGCGAAGCATGTTACCTCCCTACGGTGTTATAAAATGTCATTCCCAGTACAATTTTCCTCTTTCCTTACTGCATTTACGAATTCGATAATTCCTTGTCAAACGCACTTGGAGGAAATCTATAAATAAACTCAGTAGATTTAGAAAATCTCGAGCACAACTCTTCCTGCAATAAATGCGAGACAAATTCCGATTTTTCCTTGTTGAAAGACTTTATTCTCTGCCTTTTTGCGGTTATTTCTAAAAAATGTTTGCGAACGTGACCGCTAACCTTTGAAAAATAGTCGCTCTGAATTACCACCCTTTGGTCTCGTCTATGATATTGCTTATAGAGCTAACCAGGCTGACACACGTCGTTCGTAGTGTTGTTGCGAAGACCGCTGGCGCCCTTAGGACTCCTGCTCTCATATGATATTCGTGAATCCCTCTTAGGATAATAACCTGGAAAGCAGGATGCATACAAATACGGCATTTAGCTGGAAAGTTTTACTTCACCCTGTTATTCACTAGTTTTAGGTTAGTTTATTTTCTACAAATGATAAAAATGTTTGTAAAGCTCTGAAACATGCATCAACAGCTGCAATGATCAGAAGAGCTGAGTAACAATCCGATGTAAATATAAAGTTACTTGATTTCCTGTTCTGGCATAGTAAATTATTCTGTTTTATAACTGTTTTTCACCTTCCATGAACATCAAAAGGGACTACATATTTGCTATTACGACATGTAGTATGGATATTTTATTAGCCAGTTACTGACAGAGCAACCATAATATTCTTGATAAAACGTCAACAAAACGTTTTATATCTCTTTAACTCGATGCACATACCGTAAAAGCAGCCGACTTTGACTACAGTTTATTATTATGTTTTAGTTGTGATATTATGCACCTATCAATGTTTTTCGTTTCTTCTTTTTAACAAGTAGTATATAATTTCGAATACGTGTTACACAGTAAAATAGTTAATCTAGTTAAAACTGAAAATAAACAATAATCTTTAAAAAAATTGAGAGTTGAAAAGACAATTACTAGATCTACTAAATTATGAACATCAAGTACAAACTTTGATTTTAAAAACTGATGACCTCATCAGACAAATGCATCAAGTGAAAAAATAATCATTGCACCAATGTGTATCCTACACTTATTTTTTGATGAAAGTAATATGAACATAAGTATAACCGTTATTCCGTACTTTACACTCATCATGTATATAACGCTTTAGTTACAGACCAAAATGGTCACGTCTTACACATGAGGGAAGATATTACTTTTGTATGGAACCGGCAAAATAAGCACAATTTTTTATTTACAAAGGGCTTTAATTATCAATAACTTTAAGATAAACAGAAATTCCCATTGCAACGCGTAAGGTTCTAGCTATTACAACTATTAAAGTGGATTGTAAACATCTTTACTGCTCATGTGCTTTATTAGGATTTAAATGAGAAATTAATGCGCAATAAGAGAAAGCTGTAAGGGGGGTTACGTGACTTTAACGTTAAATCGTTCATAAAGAAATGATTTATTAGTAATGTTAGTAACGGTACATATTGAAAGTAAGTTAGAAGATTTTCGTTGTGGTCAGTTTTTAGTAATAATAATACCTAATAATTCATTAAAACATAAAAATGAATGTTCACATGACATAGTTTACAATTTAAGAATCCCTAGCCGTATCACATCAGAATGGGATGGAAATTCATTTACATGTAGCCTTGAGTGGTATTCAAAGCTCTGTAGCTGGTCCCTGGCTTTTCTATGTCCTTTGGAATATCATAATAGCCTAAGCACTACAACTCAGTGCCTAAAATAAACTATCGTTAAACTTCAGATTATAAATGTTTTGCAGGATAAAAAAATACATAGATGGGGAACTTCAAGCTTACAAGACGAATTTAATGTTATAGTAAGCCTAAAACGAGTTTTATGTCAATAATAGTAAAATAACAATGTTTTCCAGCAGTCATATTTGTAAATAATTGTAATTCATGCATTTCTAATATAAATCTCATATAAATCTACATAAAGCTAGAAAATAAACTCGATTTAATATTACAATAGCTTAAATTGGATTAGTTATAAGCGTACGTTAAACATAATAGAGTAAATTGCAATATTTTCGGGCTTATGTAGAGTGAAGTGTCGAAATGTTCCTTATTATGCTAGAAAACTAATGGTGTAATTTATTTGTTTAGTTAAGTAGCATTAATTAAGTTATATGTAGTTATTAGTTTTTAATTACTTTTCAGTTTTCTATCTTATTGGTTAAAATTTGTCGGGCCATATTTTGTTTGACCAATCGGATTAATTGTTAGAAACAAAAACCGTCTCCATAAAACTTTTGGAGACTGTAACTTAAAACAATTGTCATTTTGCTCTTGCTATTTAATTTGTTGCTCCAATAAACAAATCAGAGTGTACAATAATGTCCAACTAGAAAATTGTTTGTGTTTGTTTATAACTGAAAGATGACAGGTCCTGCACAAATGAATAGGATTTATATCACATCTAGTAGACTAAGCAAATAGCAGCCAATTGTAACTCAACGACGAGGCAACCCTACGTTACTGTACAAAGGCAAGTAAGTTGACACCTACAAGTAAATTATAGTGGTCTACGAAACGTAGTGGTTCGGTGTTAATCTGAAATATAATAAACAAGAGTAAGCCCAATCGCACACCGTTGCAATTAAAAATGTTCTGAAAGTTAATAAGGCGTAGGCAAACAACAAGCAAAGCAGATGTATTATGTTCCAACACAGCATACCAGAGGTTTTTGGTGAAATCTTGCACCAAAGTGTTGCAGCAACGCTTTCCCTGGGCTTCAATTTTCCTGGGACAAATATCAACACAAGCGGCCATTTTCTGCAGATGCACCCGGACGCTATGGGGATTGTGCTAATATAATCACTGCTAACATAAAGTACAAAATGTTCGATTTTTGTTTGATTAATTAACATATTATTTATCTGACATGCTTTGGCGAGGCCACTTAAGAGCAGCTGCGTGGTGCTATCTTCTATAGTCATTAGTCGGAATATCGTACAGAAGATATTTTGCATTAAAATATTAAATCCGGGGCTTTCACAGCATATTTTATCGTCTAGCCAACGTGGGACTGCAATTTAGTTGATAACGGCGTTTTCATCACAATAAATATTGTATTATGGGTTGCCACATAACTTTATACATCGTTTGTACTTAATTTCTGATACTATTTATGCTTTAAAGGTTTTAATAATGTGTTTCATAAACTCTGTAGTACAACTTTAATAACCTCATAAAAAATAAGAATTTCGTATTTTAAAGAACACCTTTATACTTTGAATTTAAATGTTTCAAAATAAAACTCGTAACGCATGCAGAGTCGCCTTTCGCTATATGTTTAGAGGCATCGACTTATTTAAACCATACACTGTGTCTTCTGCATCTGCTTACGTATAGACAAGGAACTATTTCAACATATTAAGACAACGTCTGTATTGTCAGTAACGGTGTAATTCTTTTTTTTCAAAATATAGTCAATTTACACAAAATAGAGACAACAGTGTAACCCCTATCATGAATAAGCTTTTCATGTAGTTTTATGTGGTTTTGGAGCTACGATTTTTGGAGGAGAGATTTAATTGTTTTTAAAAAATATCTGACAATGGGATTGAGATAACTAAAAATTAAATGTTTAAAGCAACCTTAACTTAAACTGACTTTGGTTCTCTAATATTCTTATTTATTACATACACCTACCTCGTCCTACGGGCTTAGGACTTAATCTTCTTCCTTCGCAAATAAATTTTAATTTCTTGCTATATAAATAACTATTATGTTTTACAGGATCCCTATTTTGAAATGTAAAATATACTTTTAATAACACAATTTTTATCTGTCGTTTTTGTTTGTCATACGTTTCAATTTGTGTTGGCGCGTCCTTACACCATTGGAACAACGCTTTGTAGAGATATAGCTATACATTCTCTTAGTTCCTTTGAGCCAAATATTTACTTGTTCTCCAGCAAACTACACGTGGGCTCCTCGCGTCATCATACCTGTCTAGAATAGTTGCCAGAACACAACAGCTTCATACTAATAACTAATAAACATATGATAAATATCTCTTTTTTCCTCATTTTCAATGGATATGGTATAAAAAAAATTCTACATAATTATCATAAATATTGTTTAAACAATATAAATCATTTCGTCCCCGCTCTTAAAGGTTTCTGATTTCAAATAATATAAAAAACAAAATTTTTTAAAAATCATCAAAATCGGAGCGGTTTTTGAGGACTTCCGAGAAAAAGGCTTTATTGACGCGACTAATTACAAGTTCAGGAAATGTCTCAAGCGACCCGTAATTCCTGACTGTATGTTTGGTTACATACCCTGTTTGTTGTTCATTTCTGGCTATTTTGAGAACCCTTGAGCTATAGGGAATCCCACAAAATTCTCAAAATGGATTGCCAGTATGATTTCTGACGGCCATTGTATGGCACCGATTTCGTGAGATTGTTCTTTCTGGGGCTGTGTATGTTATCTGGATTTGGTTTGTAGATTTTATAATTCCGAAATTGCATGTGAGATTGCTGGGTTTACTAAAATAAGGAATTATTTCTGCGAAATCATCTACGTTTGGCCACGTTCCAACTTTAATACATTTCTGTCGTTCCGTTTTAAACATCGATTTCGATCTTGTGTTATTTTAGGCTTTTTTCGTACCCCCTTGTGGCTCGTCACTGCCATGCTCTGCAAATGTACCCTCTTGGCCCCTGATGACGCCTTGTATAGGACCTAGAGCGCCAACTCCTATACAGTTCTGAACCCTCCAGCAACTCTAACTGCCTCCGAGAACTGAAAACACACGGCCTTTCCCTCTTGAGATAACTGGAGAATAGCCTGCCGCACTTTCCTTTGCGCATTTGCTTGGACGGCATTCCAGCAGCATCCCCAAGCCTACCACCCTGCATAACTTCTCTGACGACGCTGCTCTGTTATACATCAACAGGTAACTTCGTCGTCTAAAGCTCGCGTGTTTAGAGTCATATGAGTTCTCAAACTCAAAATATCAATCCGTGTAGTTTCTGTGATACTGGTAGCGTTTTTATTTACAGCAAATTCCTTGCTCATGGTACACGGAATTTAAGAAATCTGTCGCCACGATGTGTTTACCTTGTACGTTTGAGTTTTAGTTAATTAGTTTTGTTTTCTTTATATGTATTATACACTAGAGCGGCAGCTTTGTTAGCGCGTTTAGTCGCGTTCAGGTCGGGAATTATCACGTTCCTCAACGTTTAGAATTAATACCTATTCGAGGGACTACTGGAGCAAACTAAAAACTTTTTATTAACGCTAAAACACACAAATTAAAGTGTGCAATTGATCTTGACCGCATGGTACCATCCGCGTCGTTACGAGTTCCAAACAATTTAGATCTCTATGCGATTGTCTCCCGTTTTCCGCTATCGGTGTACCTTTATTTTAAGTCACTTGGTAGTTGAGTTAAGTGTGATCGAGACAGAATTGAGGGTAAAAATCTTAGAGTTTGTATTTCATTACTTATAAAATTAGTTTTTACAATATTTAAAACTGCCTAAGTTAAACTAATAATCCTAAGGCTAGTTTAAGATCTACAGAATATTGCAGATTCGTTTTAACCCTTTTGAGTATCATGAAGAGTTGTACATATTGTAAATAAACATTTAGGTTACATCAATTTCTGGTGTTTGCCTTTATTTTTATTATTTTAACTTCGATAGTTTTGAATAGTTAGATAAAATAGAACTGAATGTTGATATGAAAGTAACGAAGTCCAATATACGCTTGCTAAATCTATTAATAGTAACATTCACGCACCTCTTTTAGCAGATAGCTTTATACGTTTTTCTATTTCTGGGATTCTCCAGCTTCCACTTGATGTTAGCGTCAATTTTCTGAATCAATGCTTATGGAATATAAAAAACATTTTTATGTAATTTTGACCTCATATAATGACATTTTGTTGACGTTTTCAACTTCAAAATGATGCATGTATTGGCACTAATTACAATATGAGATTTTATATTGACACTAGTGCTAATATAAACATTTAACTAAATTTATTTACTATAAAAATGAATATGACTCGTGTTGTGTGATGTTTTCTAGCTCCGACAGGGCCCTCTGAAAGAAGCAGGTTTGTTTAATTAGCCCAGGTAATTTACATACTTAACTGTTTGATAATCAATTATCTGTTGACTAATCAGAATTGGCAGCTCAACCTGTACCTGTCAGATTGAGTGTCTTTTGACATTTCATTCCTGATATTACCTTGTTTGCTTTAGTTGAGCGAATCAG
Source organism: Agriotes lineatus (assembly GCA_940337035.1). Classification (NCBI taxonomy): domain Eukaryota; kingdom Metazoa; phylum Arthropoda; class Insecta; order Coleoptera; family Elateridae; genus Agriotes; species Agriotes lineatus. Next base: position 72,233 of record CALNHX010007101.1, on the reverse strand, counting down.
CGTGTAATATGTCGCATAAAAGAGCGTTTCAAACGTTTTTGCTGTGTTTTGGCGTATTGCATAATCTGCTTCGCAAAATTGTGAGTTTGGTTACCGTGAATATTGGCACTGTAGTTTAGTAACTCAGGACCGACTGATCGGTTTTGTTTTAATTGTCAAGGGAACGGAAACTAGTTAAAAGCAATTCATCGAGAGCGTCTGACCAGTTTGGGAATTTGAAATTTGGTGAATTATGCTTCTCCGTTAGTATTTCCCTCTCCTTATGTTTTTAGTAACTAGTTAAGTAATAAGTATGATAGAATTTAGGAAAATACACCTGCGTTGTTGAACAATTGAAAGCCATTTGTCCGTATGCATTTTTTAACCCATTTTTGTATTTTTATTAGTCTGCACCTTCTAATTATGCTACATAAGACTGGGGAGAGAATGTTGAGCCGATTTATACCGAGAGTAAGTTTTCCAAATGTGTGCTTCTATTCGCTAATGGCGTTCTACTGTTTCGAGGCTTCTTTTTCTAATTAGATTTTTATATTTGCGGATTTTTATGTTTTCCGATTGATGCGGTTTATGTACCTATGCACAAACTTTCTAGATTGTTATTGAAGTTTGTGGTGGCGACATCGGCCCTTTGAACTTAATTTTCGTAGAATAGTGGATGCTACAGATTAGCCGCAATTATATTTTAATTTAAATACATATTTTACCGCAATTCAAAGCCTATTGGCGTAAATCAATTTGAAAACTTACGATATTGAAATGTTCTTGTCTATGCCGAACTTATTTACGTATTGATAAATGATTAACTTATGTCTATTTCCTAAGTACCTTGAGTCTTATACATTTGTGTGCTAAACTTATAATTGAAATTAGATACGTTATACTGTGAACGCAAAGAGTATACGTTGCGAATTTAATATGGGGTTTTCTTGAATCAATCACCTATAAATATCATAGATTCAATACGTTATTTTGGTACTAATAACGGCCTTCGTATATTATTTATTTGCTTATATTAAAAGTAACAATATTGTTTTAATTGTGCCGCATTTATATTCTGTTCTTGCAATAATAGCTTATAGCTTATCCATGACCCTACGTCTGATATATGCAATTTTAAGATCTTACAAGAAAATCTTCCAACTTAGATTCACAAGTTGTTAAACAAATAAATTGGTGGCACTCGTATTTGGTTTTTATCATTTTAGTATTAACCGCCTTCTTCATCCGGAGTAGCTTATCTGACACGCTCACGGCTATTGCTATTTCGAACGGGACTGTTTTGGATATTCACAACTCGCTATCTGACTTATATTGAAGTGCTGCAAGATTATCGTTAAGTTATTCTATTGCTATTACGTATTAGAGCGTTCAGCGGTGACACTTGCTACAGTACTTCTAACAAAATAGCAACTTTGTAAATAAAATTGTCCCAACAGAGTAAATACATAGACAAAGATTCCTGAAATGAAGATTACTACTAAACTAATCGAAATCAATTATTGATTAAATTATCTTTAAATTAAACCAATGTATATTGCTTTCTGTAGATAATAGAACAGATGATAAAGCAGTATTTTCTGATTTATTTATTTATTAATGTCATGCTTACCAGCACTACCAGCAGACACATTCAATAGCCCTTAATCGAAAGCAATTTAGAACGGCAATATAGACTAAATCGTATGTTATAATTGATAGCAGATACATTACCTGCATTATTTTAGCCAATAAGTGTGCAAGTAATGCTCACTAAAACAAATTATAAATACTCTTTTATTTAATTTAAAACTCTAACATTTAAAAACAACAATAACAACATTTGTAGGCTTACATAAACAAAGAATTGGTTTTTCTACAGTTCAATCAAGTACAGTTTCATACATCGTTTTGAGTGCCATTTTAATACACTCCGTGCAATAATATCTGTATTGCACTCCGCCAATAATTTTTTAAAACATTCCTTTTTTATCATTGTTGCGCTGTTATTGAAAAAATGCTATATACCTACAGTACTTGCAAAAGTGTTATAGCACTTGTCGTGACAATTTTCACGTCGCGATCGCAGCTTTCGTTGTCGTAAATTGATTCCAAAACAGCATGGCTCGAGACGTTACGTCGCGTAATACCGATAGGGCCACAATTATATATAACAGCAATGAGATAACATGAACAAGAAAATAACTCGTATTGCTTGAGTAAGAAAGAGATAAACATAGTAGCAAATATTCGAGAAGGCTGGACGCTTAATTTAATTATGACATTTGTCAACTAAACATGCCTACTAAAATAACTTTTTCGTATGGCCATCGCTTTCTTACTCAAGCATTTTATTTTGTTATTCATGTTATCTCATTGCTGTTATATATAATTATGGCCCCATCCGTATAAAGAAAGCCGTGGTGCGGGAATGTGCCAAAACTTTGTTCCGCTTAAGAGCTAACTTAACTTGAAATACAGCCGTTTAGATTGGCGGTGTGAATGAAAATTCCGGAAGTCAAAACTCGGGCTAAGGTAAAGAATTCTTGATAGCGGGACCCAACGGCTTGAATTACGGAAGCCGAGCTCGGAAAATAAAAGTGTCGGGACCGGATGACTGTGGACAAATCAGATTTAGTCTACTAGCGTAAAGAAATGTTGCGGTGACTTATACTGTCACTCTATGAGATGGCTGCGGAAAGTACGACCGCAGAACGATACAATTTTTTCAAATATCCGACCAGAGGTCGAAATAAAGTTTGACCACAATAGAGAGACGAGAAGCAAAATTCCAGACTAGCAGGCTGTACCTTGGTAAAGTTAAATCCGATAATGTTGAAAAACGCTAATATTGGCCTATAAGGTTGTCAAAATGACTATTACATTACACGGAACAGTCTCATTCAACCATGCACTGGAGCACAACAACCTTGCGCTAGCTTTGTACGTTGACTGCGCTGTTTGAGGTAAAACCCCGGCGAACTGCCATTGCCTTTTTCGCTAGCCTAAAACTGTAGTGGCGGCGGGCAATTTTAAACTGTCCTAACAAGGTGTAGAAAGTTGTATGATAGAACGAACATTTACTTTTTTTAAAAGTATATTAGAAAAGTCTCAGTTTGGTTTGATAACCATAAATTTCAGTAATACTGTTTACGTAGATAGTGATACTGATTCTAAAGTATAGAACAGGAATAAAATTGAGAAGCCCCCACTTTGATCTCCAATAAATTTATCACTCATATCGAAACTAAACGAAACGTTTGCCCTCTGTTTGCTTTTCCTCTAATTCCAATGCTGTCAAGTTTACAACAGAGAACTTTATGGTTATCAGCATCAAGACCTTTACGAGATCCAAAAATGCTGTCAAGGTTTGCTTGTTGTTATCTAAACTATGAAGTAAATATTTTGTTACTTCAGATCAAGCATTAGCGGTATCTGTATTGCTACAAAAGCCATATTGACTGTTTGTTAAAATATTTAATTTCTCAAAATACGTCATGAACGAGTTACAATACATTTTACAGTTATTATACCTACTCACAATTGTCTTAAACCTTTTTTGCATTTAAATCAGAAGTCTATCACATTATAAGATGTATTCCATAATTAGTCCGGACAGATTTAATAGTAACACAATAAATTAATAAAACTGCAATGGTTATCTAAACCAAACGTTTAAATAAAAAGTATAAAGTTTATGTAAATTTATAACAGTTTTATAAATTTTGCATATCCCTGCAAAATTTTGCGGAAACATTTCCACCTGTGCAGTTGACCAAATGAAGCATGACTATCATTGCACAGTATTAAAGCAACCACACCCTACCTGATGCGCTGCAGCACCTGGGTAAGGGTCTCACAGAAATATATTGTTATGATATGGTACCTCAAGATTAATAATTAATTTAAAATATCATACCTCAATATTAATTATGTAATGATAGAGTACCCAAATGTTAAAACATGATATTTTATAAATTGTGAATTTAATACTAAAAGATCAGGATAACTATTTTAAATTTATTTAATAAAATACAGATGTTATTCAAATCCGGTGAAGCAATTAATATTCTTAGAAAAAAGTTGTAACATATGAATTAAAATATGAAATTTGGAGTAATAAAGATTGTTATTTGGTAATATCAGAGAGTAAGTCATAATTGATATCAGATAATAATTAGAACAAACTATAAGATAGGTTGAGTAAATGTGAAAAGTTTAAGTAAAATAAATATTTTAAAAAGTCACGTGATATGTCAAAATTATTTAAATAATTTGCAATGTAAATAATCCAGAAATGTTAGTTTTTAAAAATGTATGAATAGAGATTACTATGGTGAAATTTAATTAAGAAATAACAATGAATTTTTTATTTAGAAAATTGTACATGTAAAATTTTGTAATAAGTAAAGATTTAAAATAAACCATTAATAAAATTAATTTTCTAATTTAAATATTATAGAAGGGTACAAGTAATAAATAGAAAATAATAATTATTCAACTTAACTTAAGAAGAGTAAACAAATAATAGTATTGGAAACTACTAATGGATTAATTGTACTTAGTGGTGTTGGAACAAGAGGGTGAACAGATACGAAAAGCAGGGTGGTCTTTGGTCCCATAAACGACTCTATGATTTGGAAGCGGACTGCGTTGGAACCGCTGTTTGATGTTGTGGGAGGAGAGCTGATCTAAAGTATTCTGGTTTGATTTGGATGAATTGAAGTGGAGTCGCTATCGGGGTAAACACATCTACACAGGAGCTTGATTTTGATACAGAGTTGGAGACATTGATAGCGATTTGAAAAGGAAAAGCTAGTTTCTTGGGTTGCTGTGTGAATTTGCATCCGTATTCCGTTCATCGTGGCAGTTTAGGTTGCCGACTGAGGTCTTAGTGGCAGATTTAAGTGAGGCTGTTCCTGCGGGGCAGCAAGTCGCAGAGCTGGGATCATCGTTGCAGCTACAAATGAGGCAATTAGTAACAGCGGCTGTTATAAATGGTTGATAGGAGAATTACTTACCTGGTCGTTCTAGAGCACCACAATAAGCAGACCGTACAGGAATATCTGATCAACGCACTTAAGTGAAACTAATCACAGATATATGTAAATAAACACAAATACGTTATAAAATTGAGCGAATAAGATATTAACAAGAAGTACTTACCATTTATCAGTAATTAAAAACGATCTTAAATGTAAAAATATGAGTTTTTCTAACCTTTAATGTTTATAATTTGACTTTGACAGTTGACAGAAGTATTATTTGATATAATTCCCATATTACCAAAAATCCCTAAAATATAATCATTTTAATAATCAATAACAATTAAGACGATTACAAAGGTTAATAAATGCAAATAATTAATTATATTTTTATAAAGCTTGAACCTAACCTGATTTAAGAGTAAATTTTCTACCGGAGCTAGTAACATAAATAGCCTAAATGATAAATAATTTAAATGAGGGCATATTTTTACATAAATTAATCATAACAAGGATTTATCTATTTTAAATCAAATAAAATAATAGCATAACACTGGAGCTAAAGCAATATATAAATTACAATACAGTGAGCGAGGAATAATTATTCAATTACTTACGCACTATTAACTATTACATAAGGATAACTTGGAGAGATTTTAACCCTATTTTTAAAAAGACACTGCAAACATTATCGATATAAAGAATATGCATTACAATCACCCCAGAAATTGCAAAGTTAAAGGACAGTTGATGTTAGTGACGACAATCTTTACTATATTTTGATCTTCTAAAAAAATATTCAGCATACACCACTGAGCATTTGCTTGAAAATGCGTATCATTAAATCTGTTCGAAATTTGTAAATGCTTCGCTTTTGAACTAGTGCCTAAGCGCTCATTCAGATTTAGCTGCTATTGAAGTTTGCGTCAAATGGCATGGAAACAACCGTCTTAAAAAGCAGTAATATGAAGTCCTAAGTCGTTAACACAACCAAATTGTTGTTTCACACATGAGTAGCCCACACCAAACAACTAAGACAATAGTCTGTTAAAGCACCAATAATTTTTTAGACCACCACTTTTGCGAGTATGGTTCATTCTCCAACATTTACATCTACAAAATCAGTTTGCACATATGGACACTCCAATTTCGATGAACTTCACTTCACGATTACGTAATATTAGGGACATTTTGCACCACGTCACGTTAAAATAACGTTACGTTAAACTCGAAATATTTAATTTGGATTGGCTGTAATGTTGACATCGCTAGGTAACATAAGCTTTAACGGTACGTCATTTTATCGGAACGTTATGCAAAAACTCCCTATTAATATTACACATAAAATAAGCAAAGCAAATTCTGGGGCATCTCAATAAATACACTCAGACTCGGAGACAACAAGTTTCATTATTGCAGTCTAAAAATAAAAGCGCAGAATCGGTCAAGTACAATACTCCTCACAAGAGGCATGTTCTCGAAATATTTTATCATTATACCGGGCGAAAAAAGATATGACACAGTTGTTCAAGCAGAAGTATTTTTCTAAGGAAATTCCCCGTTTAAATAGGCGTCTGGCGCAAATATCTAGCTCAAAATAGATCCGAACGGAAATTTGTAAAAAGATTCACTCAAGTGTGATTGAGCATATGTTATAGGTCGTTGGTTTGGGGTTATCATAACTTTAATGACAGCGGCGTCTTGGATCACAATTTCGCAGATACTCAGCTTTCACTCGCACAGCAAATTACAAATTACGCAGACGTCACTCAGGCCTTTAAAAACGTCAATATTGTGGTAACCACATTTTAAATCTTCTTAGCAACATTAACCGTTGTGATTGATAACGGAAAAGTTGTTTGTTGAAAAGAATGCTAATGTGAGAAGAAAATAATAATTTGTTAAACTGACAGTGATTATAAAACTTATCCTGTTAACGCTATGATCTGGAAAGTAGGGTTTCATATATTGAGGTTAGTGCATTTCTCGTTTTTTGTCATAAGTTTAATGTTTTAAGTTCACGAGATCTAACATTACGGTATTATGTAATGAACAAAAGAGTAAAATAGAAATTATACCTATACGTATTTAAAAAACGTATTTACTCTCACCGCTGTCCATTTCATAAGTAAATGAAAATGCTTATATGCAATATTTTAAATGAATGGCATTTACATTTTATTACATTACAACAATCTATTCTCGTAATTATCGACGCATTCAGACGCTTACTTTTTAATTTTCAGATTCTCTTATTCTCTTGAAATTGCTGCTTGTTAACGGAACAATGAACCTGTAAAACACGCTTTATGGCGTGATTCAGATGTTAACCTGCATGAACGAGTAGAAATATAAATACCTTTACAATAACATTACAATTTCTATTTGCATGAGCAAAACACCGAACAACTTAACGACTTAACAACTTAAATTAATAAAAAATTGGTTATTGATATAACTACTAATTTTCTAAAATATTAAAGAAATTATTCTTCTTAGCATAGAATTTCGGCTTAGACCGCGTAGTATTTGTATATGAACACCCAGCATTTTCTGGCTTAATGTGCCTTGCACCTTGTGAAGTCGAGCAAAAACCCGCGCGATGGCCATGCTCTTTGGTGGCTCGTGTTGTTTGAGTATCTTAAGAACGAGGATACTTAGGCAGATTTGGCCGTTTTGCTGTTTGTGCATCCATATTCACTAACGTTTCGCAAGACTTTGCTGCTTGCATCATCAGAGTGAAAGTCTCACTAAGAACCGAAGGTCGGTGTGGTGCTACTTATAGTCCTCTGTTCCAGGCGCGCGGAGTGGCGTAACGCTGGTTGGTCATCCGAGTGCAACGTAATCCGTGGGGCGTGGCCGTATGACGCACAGTGGTTGTAATGCTTTAGATCGTGTATCACAGGGGTCCACGTTTTACTAAGTTTAAAGCCATCTTCCCTGTTGATACTATTTGGATGTTTTTCTATTTCTATGGCTTCACGTATCACTCGCGGGAAGTAATGAGGTATTCTGGCAAGTACTCTGGCATGCTCAAATTCTAAAGTGTGCCCATTTGTAAAAGTATGCTCAGCTACGGCTGATTTTGTGATGAGTTTGTGTTTGCAATCGCCTTTATGTTCTTGGAGTCTTAGATCAACGGAACGACCAGTCTGTCCAATGTAACTCGAGCCGCAAGAACAAGGAATGCGATATACGCCAGCGGTTTTTAAACTTGGAATCGTGTCTTTTATCGATCTGAAGCCGTTACCCAAACGGTGTTTACGAGCAAGGAAACTTTGGGTAACGGCCATAGAAATAGAAAAACATCCAAATAATATCAACAGGGAAGATGGCTTTAAACTTAGTAAAACGTGGACCCCTGTGATACACGATCTAAAGCAGTACAACCACTGTGCGTCATACGGCCACGCCCCACTGATTACGTTGCACTCGGATGACCAACCAGCGTTACGCCACTCCGCGCGCCTGGCACAGAGGACTATAAATAGCTCCACACCGACCTTCGGTTCTTTTTGCGACTTTCACTCTGATGATGCAAGCTGCAAGGTCTTGCGAAACGTTAGTGAATATGGATGCACAAACAGCAAAACGGCCAAATCTGCCTAAGTATCCTCGTCCTCAAGATACTCAAACAACACGAGCCACCAAAGAGCATGGCCATCGCGCGGGTTTTTGGCACATTAAGCCAGAGAATGCTGGGTGTTCATATACAAATACTACGCGGTCTAAGCCGAAATTCTATGCTAAGGAGAATAATTCGAGTAACCGCGAAAGCCTCAAACAGTACATATTAAAGAAATTACGTAATATACCAATAATAATCAAACTAATTTTAAAATAATTTCTAATAAAATATTGAGCGCTGCTATTATTTGTAATTTTAAATTACAGCCCACACACACATAAAAAGGTTGAATATTGAGTTTCTTGTAATCTCAAATGTTTTACGATGTTTTTAGCTACTCAAATTTTATTTACAAATTTATTTGAATATCCAACTATTCTGCCCTTTTATGCTCATTCGTTAAACGTTTATTATAGTGGCTAGCTAGGGAACATTTTTAAAATTTGGGTTGGGTTGTAACAAATTAGCTGCAATGACAATTTTAGTAGATTGATATTATATCTGGTGTAAAATTTCTGAAATGATATTGACAAGTCCTGAATTTTTATGGTGGCTCTATTTACTTGAGAAAAATGCCTCCAATGCAAATAAAAGATAAATAAAAGAACTAATTAAAACACTTCTACACTCAGGTAAGGAATAATTCTCTTTATTTCTTGTGCATGTGTAAAAGGAAGCTTTCCAGATACTCGTATTCCCTATAAGACAGTCAACAAAAAACAGCTCCCCTGACTTCTATGCTAATGTCTGCACAGCATGCAATCATGAACTGCAGCACCGCCTCCTCACACGTCTTGGCACTGTTTTTCAACACCTCCTCTAGCTACCCCTGCTGTAGCTAGATACAGCAAAGGTTGTGACTTTCTTGACGTTTCCTCTGCTTGGCACTTCTCCACAATGACTGCGAACACCACACATCGTCTCCCGAGATGTCTCCCGAATACCTCAGATATAGCTGCCATCCAAAACCAATCCTCACATCGACGGTATATGTGCCAAATTATTTCTGTGGCCTCCAAATTTACAAAGTTGGACTTCTAGCAAGTTTTACTGGCAATTAAATGGGTTTTATCACTTAATTTAATAAATTAGACCCCCAACATAAATGTTGGCTTCTTGAAGCCTAAAACTATTTCTTTTTTTCTTATGTTTGCTTTTGTACTTAGCACTCGATTATTTTAAATAAAATTTAACTGTCTCGATGGGGCACTTCACGTTAATACATTTTGATCGCTTTATTTTCAGTTGACAATTTGTAATCTTGCACTACAGGTACTTCTTGTTTTTGTACTATGATTCATTTCACATTCTTTATGTGACTCTTGTTAATTTTGACATGCCTTTTGTGAATATGCACACTGCTGTCAGCATTGCAATTAAATATAAAATTTGCCCTTAAATCAGTTTGCATTACTCATAAAGGTCATTTTTGTAAACTTATAGGTTTTTCTAATATGTTGATATATTACACCTGCTCGTACACGACCATTTTGTCTTAACCTAAATGATTTAATATATATTTATTTACTACGATATCACGCATTGGTATCTCTCAGGTTCTAACTGTTTTTCTCACTTCCTTCTTCATTGTTTTGTGCTATACATTTTACACTGTTTTCTGCTTCTAAAGACTTTCACTTACACTAGGTCCGAAGGTTTTGTTCTCGTCAGCATTCTTTCGATGGCATGTTGATCGAGGAACTCGAGTATCTCGATGTTCACATGGTTGTGAAGTCTAGCTTCGTGCTTTTCGGCTAATCTCTCGATTTCTTCTTTAACGGTCTCGATCTTAAGGTCTCTGTGCAAGTCTGCATTCCGGACATACCTTGGTGTATCCACGATATTTGGGAGTACCTTACTTTGAAATTTTTGCCTAAGTTAGTTGGTTTGGCACAGCCTCTAACCTGTATGCCATAGGTCCATATCGGTTTCAAAACTTGCTTGTATAAGCAATTTATTATGTATTATAATTGTGACTTTCTGCGGTTCCTGCCAATCAACCAATACAATACAATATTTTACATCTGGCTCTTTTCTTTTATTTTAATGTGTTCCTTGCACCTCAGCTTCGCATCCAGTTTCATCCCTAGATACTTTGCTGTGTTAGTATATGGCCCCTATGTTCCATTTATTGTAATACGCACGTTATTCTTAAACTTATAGATAATTTATTATTACATTTGCTTATTCATCTTTACTGATTGTAAAAACATTTTTTGTGTTGATCCAAATATTTCTCTTCAAATACTAGTGCCATAATTGCAATCTGCTCCAAATTTAAGTTGTTCATATTCACCAAATTCCATTTAACTCTTATCGTGACATACAAACCATTATTTTACTAAACAAGTTCCTCGTATTAGGTAATATTATTATTCTTAATGACTAAATTGTAACCAATTCTGTTTTTTTTTAAATTTATTTGATTATTTTAAAACACAACTCAGGATCAAACAGAACTACTGGCGAATACAATACAATAGCAATATATTATATGTGAATCTTCTTCGTCACAATTGATCAACTTTGTGCTTCCTTCGAAATTTTAATAATTTTAACGGATATGATGATTCATATTATTTTGTAAAATAATCATCTAATACTAGGCCAAACTCACCCAGTGAGTGTAGTGCCCAGATTTTTATTTTTTGTTAAGACTGAACTGTTTCAAAATATTAAATATGTTTATATAGCTATATTCTTTCAATTATTTTTGACAATACCTTGTTTGAAAGGAAACAATGTTTAATAGAAATAACTTACTAATAGACTGTTGGAGAAGCATCCCCATTCCCGTAGGTTCAAATCCAATACTCCTACTCTTCAATTTTGAACTTTGTGATATCTCAGAGTCGTTTAATATAGCTCAATTAAATGTAATTACACACAAACATTTACTTTCTGGTGCTATCTATTAGTCATTTTATAAGGCTTCCTTAAAGCAAATCTTATGAGAACACCCCTCTGAGTTCCATTCCACTTTTTAAATTATTATCGTAAATTAATTTCATTTCAGTGGATATTAAACAAGACCCTGCTAAATATTAAATCTGCTAATTAATAACATCTTTGTGCAAGTGAAGTTCTGGGGCCTCTAATAACCTTTATTAAAGGCCGTTACTTGAAATTAAAATTAAGAATACCATAGCAAAGGAATCAAGTTCAGTTTTATTAAATTCGAACGAGCCAATTTAGGCTATATTAATACAATTAAAGTTTGGGGTTATTTAAATTAAGTACTGATACATATAAATTGATATATTTTTGTAGGCAATTAATGAAACAAATCATTACAAGTAATTAATAAAATAAATATATAGTGTTTTAAGAGTGAACCGTTTTATTTCTGATACAATTTTTTCGATTCAAATAATAAGAAAATATGGCTGGTGTGTACTCTAACGGTTACCAGTTACAAATGTAATTGTGCTACCCTACTAAACAGAAAACCAGTAATGGCTTTAACCTCTAATTAAAGTTTACGTTTGGTAAAAACCAAGTGCTTTTCTTAAAACCTCGCAACTGTTTATGAGATTTCCAAGATTAACTCGAAATGAACAAGCACTGCTGTAAGCACTTCCACAAGGTGTCGTACTTGACACTTGAAACTTGAAGGCGCATAAGGAATACTAATGACCTAAGTACGTAAACACATATGAAAATTAAACAGGCAACAGCTTAGAGTAGATTAACACGTTAATCGCCGCAATACAAATTCAGAAATGGGTCTCAAGGGCCACTACGTAGAAGAAACAATAAAACATATCTAATATTGAAACGCCTATAAATAGGCAACCAAATACGCTATCCAAGGGGTAAATGTGTTGTTGGGTATAGGAGGCCACGTGCATTAGGCAAAGCATGTAAAGTTCGCACAATGAGAAGCTACCGTGAATCACACGGCCACGAAAACTTTTCAACGTGAGATGCAAGTTAGCATCACATGGCGCTGTAAATAAAAAGATAGAGATGCACGTTAGCTTCACGTGGCGATTAAAGTGTTAAGTATAATGGGATGTGGCTTTTCTTGCCAAAATTTGTTTACATTAAAGATTTATCGTTCCCGTCTAAGAGAGTTTGTTCTTTAGTAAAACTGTAATTAAAACTTTCTCTACATTCTTAATGGTTCTATAAAAGTTTTCTTTTTAATTTTGTCAGTTTAGAATTTTATATCTAAATGTCTACCACCAATTATTTTTTGTGTCAGAATAATTATTGGACTGGGGACAGCTGCAATAAATTTTAAAAACAATTTAGCTACACATTGCTATTAGGTATGTCACAGGATCTGAAAAAAATGACAAAATTGAAATTGGTTTATACAGGGTGATTTATAATGAGTATAACAAAGTTTGACAGCTTGCTGTGGAAGTCATTTTGAGCAAAAAGTGTCATATGAATATGGGTCATATTCCAATTAGTTACACAATTACAACAGATCAAAGTTTTATTAGTGTAGTAGCAAATAGGTAAACTTTGCATCTAGTTACATTTAAACCAAAAGAAAACGTCTGCTAGGAACTTCTAATGACGATTTAATATAAAAACAAAAGAGAGTGTACGATGTATAATAAGTACTCAAAATGAATTATTAACTGTATTCCTTTACAGCAAACAACTAATTGTCAAATAATAACTTTGACTTTTTCAAGAATGGACTGTATTTTGCTTTGTTAATGGTAACTAGATGTATGGATTTACTACTACACTTTTAGAACGTTGATCTCTTATAGTTCTGTAACGAACTGAAATAAAACCTATTAGGATCATAATTATAACTTTTTTTTTCACTTATAATGACCTCCCCAACAAAATGCCAAAGTTTTTTACACTCATTATGAATGATTTAACCGAAAGAAGACGAAAGTACACAGAATTACTTATTATACAATTCAAATACAGATTCAAAATATACCACATAGTAGGCTGAAAAAAAATATCTGTACATAAAAAAATAATTTTGAATATAAGAAAAACATAATAAAACCAGAAAATAAAGTTGGCTGATTTACACCAAATATTGAGCATACGTGGACACGCCGGACAAAAAGAACATTTTTTTACAAACTACCCATACCCCAACCTTTAAAAGGATCTACTTCACCCCACCACCCACATGGCGGCCATCTTAAGAAATATCGGCAAAAAAACAGGTACACTGTATTCATGGGCTTTAACTTCTCTACAAAAATGTTGCCGCAGTTTTTTATAGAATTAGCTGTTCTTACTCTATGAGAAGTGTTCACTATATAGGTACATTTTATTTGTTGCGGGTGCATACTAAAATGGATTAGAATTGGTGCATAATATTTGAGATATTATTAAAGTGAAAAAACTAAATTTCGGTTGGAATGGCACGAGACATTTTTGAAAAATGTTGCAGCATGCCGTTCCCTAGGAGCGAAGCTCGTACAGCTTAACATTTCAGATAATTGTTGATGTCTTAAATAGAAAAAGAGCTTCGTGGCATAAAGCCTGCTATGTCAAGTTCAGCAAAGACAGGCTTCAGAGAGCAATTAAAAGGCGAGACAAGACCGAAGCCAATATCAGCATGATTTCTGCAGCCAAGCGATAACGTCAGACGTTTAATAATTTTGTCTTGTATTTTTTGTCACAAAAAAAATAGTTACCTACACCAAATTCACGCATTTGGTTATGTTGAGAATATTACAAAATTGGTAAGAGAGTTAACTGAAGTAGATTTAACATATTTAGCGGATAACAGGGATGTTATAGCACTTGATGCTATAGGTAAAGTCTACACTTTACCCTTTTTCTGTGACAATTTTCTCTCTTTATTTAACAATAAGGAACTGGACGAAACAAAAAATCTGCAGTTTTTAGTCAGGTCCGCTTTAAGTATTGCTTGTTTTCTAATACTGTCAATGTGACATTTGTCCAAAATAACACGTAATAACAAGCAAGCGAGCAAGTCTAAAATCTTATTTTAAGTGTTAGGAACTTCTTCGAAGAGTAGAAACATCGGATTACATATGTCAATGATGTTTTAGTTTGAATAATCTGCTATTTAGAGCATCTCTTACATTAAGTTTGAAGTCTACTACCTGTGATCTAAATGATCTTTTTGAATTTCACTGTAATATAAGACATACGTTTTAAACGTTATGCTTTGTTATTTCTGACGTCACAGAAAAAGGGCAATGTGTAGACTTTATATTATTTGCAGTGCTTTCCCTGGCTCGCGAATAGCTATACTTAGTTTAAATTTTCATTGTTACTGATTCAACAATTTTACCACTGCACCTATTTCTGTAATTACTAGTTATGTAATTACATTTATTATTATTATTGCTAGTATTATTATTATTAGATCCCTGTTACGGTAGAATATCTAGGTTCAGATGGATCTTTACAAGAAAATTGAATCAAGGCAAGAGCGCTTGTGAAGCTTTATACACACACTAAAAGATCAAGTCTTTTGGCACACTTTTCAGACACACAAGAATAAAGTTACACACTCGAGTTTGATTAAGCCGCAAAGATTAAGATACTAACCCACATGTTTTACACTTAATGGCAATTTTTCTTCTGGTTGTCAACAGGACTCACTTCCACCTAATCTCAAAACCCTGATCAGTATCCTATTATATAATTCTGATCTATCGGATCAAGAGTCAGGAATCACTGTTACATTTGCCTTAACAGCCACACAGAAACGAGCTCAAAACCACTTGTTAAGCAGTTAAATGAATTGGGTCGTTGCATTAGTCATGACACAGTTCCTCCAGTTGAGAGCCAACTTGCAACTTCGATCTGTGAACGCTTCAAACAAATCGAAGTCATAGTTTTTGTTGAGCTACGCCACACCGTGAAATTTTTACAGTTGGTGCTTTAGATCGCAATATTTCAAGCACTAGATGGGATTATTCCATAATACAAGCATTAGTCTTTTTCAATTTCCCACATCATCTAATTTGGAGAAAAGCAATTCGACGTTTGTATTCCTGTTGATGATACAAACAATTACTACTATTTCTAAAGCAATTTTGAAAATGGCCACTAGATTTTGAAGATTGATCACAATTAAGAATTGAACAACTCTATACTAAGTAAAATAAAAAAAGATTTGGTTGAAACGTGTTCTCAAACTTTTGAAGAAAGTCATACCCATTGCACGGTCAACATTTGACACCCCCAAGCTAAATTTATCAGTTAAAGTACACACAACGCTCACCCAACTCACCCAACACCTCACACTTGGTGCACAACTGACTAAAGTCAGCAACATTCACCTACTGCAAAAATTTGGGGCTGGATTCTTAATGGAGAGACTCAATCATGGGTTCCTGCTTCGAATACATTACCTATTACGTTGACAACCTGCAACGAGCTCGTGAGTGAAAATGAATATTTTGCAAGATGTGTATATACAAATAAACTAGATGTGTACAAAACTGTGCAATTGCAACTGTATCAAGAGCAGCCATGTCAGTAGTGCTTCTATACAATTATGTAACATCCAGTTTGATGCAATTTTCAACGAAAAGTGTTTTTACAATTGGCAGTAAATAATGCCACTATAAGTGGTTTCATATTGTGTTTGTGAATATCTACCGTAGCATAAATACTATAAAAGTACAAACACATGTAATCGTATAAAAATTGTTAAGAATCTTTTTTTGTAGGAAATTTACAGCTCTTTGCTGTTTTTGGCCGGCATTTTTTAAGATGGCAGGGTGAAATGTATCCTACTCCAAATCCAATGCTTAGAGTATGGGTAATGTGTAAAAGAGATTGTTGCTTTCTTCCGGTGGGTCCACTTTTTTCATGAATATGCCTAACTGGTATGACGTATCCAAAGATTGTATTTGAAGTTGATTCTAAGTAATTATTTAAAAAACGGCAAAGTAAACGGAAAATAAATGCAAAAGCTACCTAGTAAATGCAGTAACAGTATGAAAACAGTACTTGAAGAACTTCAATTGAACGATGAAATATAAATATAAATTATGACTTCCATAATAATCACGTTGCCAAAATTGTGCACCGACATCTTGCCCTGAGATATAAATTAGTTAATAGAGCTGAGCCATACTACAAGTACTTAGCTCTCTCTGTTCTCGAATCCGATGAAGGGATCATCCGGTTATAACAGATAAACAGGTTGACCATAGCCGGCCAGATCTTCTCCTAACTGAAAAAATAAACAAACGGGCAGCTATTGTTGATATAGCGGTCCCACTTACCCATACTCTTCTCAGGGCTGAACAGAAAAATATAACCAAATACCAAAATCTGGTCACTGAGGTGAAACATATTTGAAAGCTCCATGATCATTTCTGCGAACGGACTGCGGAGAAAACACCTAACAAATAATTTAGAACAGCTGCTAGATCTTATTTGCCATTGGCTTTACTACTTTATTTCAGAGGGCTGTCAGGGGATGTCATCTAGTCAGCGAGTTCCTCTCAATACAAGACTCCACTAATGGCTGGATGGGGTGAATTCAAGGAATTAAAGGACATGGGACGTTCATGAAAGCCTCCCATCTTTTTCTGTTCTCGACGATCAGAACCACTTGTGAAATAGGTTTTTTTTCGTCTATAAATGTTCTGTTCTATGTTACCCTTGGGCACGCCATCTTTCTCTTTTATTGGAAATTCCATTCTAGTACTGCGTGGCATGGTTCTTTTCTATTTTCCGTTAGTGTATGGTACGTCTTAGGGAACCATACTTTCTTCTCTAAATATTTGGGTTTGATATCCTTTCTGGTCACCAGACCTTCAAAATGTATCTGAGACCACCTATTTACAAATGACTTATTTCACAACCATATAGTAGCATTGGTTTATTCTTTGTTTACACGTTGATGTCTTTTACCCGCCACACATTGCACATGCTGGAGAAAGCTACTTTTGATATGTTAATTTTCTGTTCGGCGTCCTGTAGTGATTCTCCATATTCTGACACTATACTACCCAGATACGTAAATGTGTGTACTTCTTCCACTGGATTTCTATATAAAATTAAATTCTTTATGTCGACAGATTCGATATCCAAATTTTTTCTCTATTTATTTTCAGGATTTTTCTGGATTCAGTTTTGAGACCGTTTAATATTGCTTGCCCCTCTAGTTGCTTTGTTGCACCCCCAAGTAACACCTCCTCTTTTGGTTTTAACCGTGTTTGTTAAAACATAATCCAAGATGACCATGAAAAGCAGCGGGTAGAATACAACCATATTCTACTTCTTTTTCGGCTGAAAATAGATAATTTCTACTCGTGTAGTACTCTACATTAGTAATTCAAGTAACCTGCTTTAATCAATTAGATTCCTCTGTTTTTGCCCCCCAAATACATTCTTTATCAATCGAGTCGAATGCTTGTTCATAATAAATGCAGTGGTGTTCTATATTATAACGAGTGTTCCTATGTGAGCCTATTAATACGTATTATCGATCCAGGAATGAATAAAACTGATCTGTTTTCTTTGTAGCCCACTGTCTGGTGTCACATATATGCAATATAATGTATCTGGTTTAATATTATTCGGTGAAATATTTTATTTTTAACACTCATAAGGTTAATTCCCTCCAGTTTCTACAGTTTTTCAAATACCTTTTCTTAGATTACTTAATTATAACTCCCCCTTTCCGGTCTCTTGGGGAAGGTCCATCTTTAACGATTAAAGAGTATATGAGCTCCGTGAGGCGAAGAATATCTTATAGGCCGGGGGTTGGTATATTCCTGGGCCTTTCCATTTTTCATATGCAGGATATCCTTTACTAACTCTTCGGTACTAGGTGTGCCTACATTTATTTGAAATTCTGGATGAATACTATACTAGCAATAAATGCAGAATACCTGAAAGTATTAGATTCAAGACTTAGGATAAATTTGAAAATAATTCTGGTTTGGGTTAGTATCGATGGAAGAAATATTTCGAATCCGGTGATAAGTATTCTATTTATTCGACTTGCAATTAATACAGTCGTTTACATTTACATTATCTAGCAACTGTCAAAAGTTTCATCGAGAAGTATAATTCGGAAATTATATGCACTTTATTTTAAATGTAGACTTATATTCTACACGTAGCGACATGTTATATTACTCTGAATATAGCCCATTGTTGTAAACGAAAGTATTAGTAATAGAGTCGGAGAGCAGTCCAGGCCATTTTTTACAGGATAAATTCCACTTTACGATATGAACACAGTTTGTTACAGTCGAAACTCGATATTACGACAATGAAAGGCCTCACAATGGGATAGCCAAATAATCTGGTATAGTCTAAATCGGTTTTTAAGATTTCATTAAACGAAAAGGCAAAGCTCACCCTAAGTATGCCACGGAGTTTTCAATGGGGACCACAAACCCAGCTCTCGTAGAAATCCGAAATAAGAGAGCAGTTGCTTAACTTCGGTGTCAATTTTGTGAGAAGTCTCAGCCTTTTTATCCTAGGACCTACATTTGTGATGGTCTGTTTGCATCTCCCGAGACACCTTACAAACATAATACACCAAAGAAAAATACACATGTAAATAAACAAACAAATGCACATTGCACATAACACAAATAAAAAGCAATAAAAATCAAAATAAAATTGAATCTATTAACATTAAATAGGCATGTAACTATTTGACATTGCATAGAATGATAGGGTTAGTGCTCTTAATTAGTTAACTATTAAACTGCTTATAAAACAAGGGCGTTCACCAGCTGCGTTTAAAATAACAGCTGGGAACAAAACTGAACAATAGAGGCTAAAAATAGCCGCAAGTTACAAATAAATTCAGGTCAGGTGCACCAGTCAAAAAATAACTGGTCAGCTATCAAAAATGCGTCACTAAATGTTTCTGAGAGGATATCACTGTATCAGTTAGGCTACGACATAAAATATAAGTTACAATACTTGCTTAAAGGTCCGGAGAGGCGTTTTATTGCAGTACAATGCAACTGGATGTCTCACTATGTACCGCAGCCTTGTGAAAAAAATGCGTAGCTGGGAACGGCTCCTTCAATCTGAATCAAATTCACTCGGGGTGCAATGCAAGCAGGCGGTAAATACCAGTAGATGGGCCGCAACGCACACATCATCACGAAGGGGGCATCGAAAGGATACTTTTAACGACGTGGTACACATACACTTTATGTAATGAACACATCAAACCTTTCTTGTAATTGGAAATCCGCCAGTAGCATGGTTTGCAAAAATGCAACGGCACGACGATGCAGGCTTGGAGCTGTAACTACTGCATATAGCACCACCCTGTAAGCAATTTACCCCCAAACTTAAGGAACATACCAGGAACTACATTTGCCACTTGTTGATCGCAGCTGCAGACAATGAATAATAATCCAATCGACGGACACAAGAACAACGGCTTCAACGGCCACAACGACAACGACTTCAAACACGCACAAAACTAATTTCAATTGGGACCCGGTGGCTCGAGGCGATCGCTGGGATCAATGACAGTCAAACTTGCGACGCTATAGCTTGAAGGCGGAATCTGAATGCCTCAGGACGCGGTTGAGATAGAAGAGGGTGCAAGTCCACGTCATTTGTGTACTTTGTCTTAAATTACAGAAATCTCATTGTTGCACAAGTGCCAAGTCACACGTAGGCAAGAATTCCTACGCCTGGACGGCTCGCTGCAACCGACATGTCTCAGCTTGTCACTAAGAGCGGAACCAGACGTCGCCAATTGGTTGTTAAGACATGACGTAATCCGTAAGGCAAGCAAACATTGAAAAACGACATGCTAGGTCCCTCTGGGGGTGAACAATTGTAACACTTAAAAGAAGCGGCACCAAACGAAGCGGTAGAAGTAGGAATCTTTACAAGGTAACAGAACAAAGCTTACTTTGATGGAAACTGGAAAACCGAAGCCCAACAGCTGTCGCTAGCTATTTGAATTTGCATGAAATTTTGCCCAAAATGTACTGAAATGGGCGGGGACACGACGGTATTTGAAATTGAAAATGCGTGAGTTACGAAAGGTATCTAATTCGTCAAATTGTCCTAACACGTAACTACCTGTTAGAATAAATTCATATATATTATGAGATAAAAGTCTTTCTTTACAGTTTTATAAACCAAATCTGTTATGGGTCTTACATAAATCATTTAAGCTAAAACGAGTACATCTGTTAATGCACGACACTTACTAGATAAATAAATGAAATATTCTTACGAGTATAACACAAAAATTACGTTAAAAGTTAGGTAAATACATGTAAAATATGTGCACTGCTGCATCTTCCTACGTAGAACTCCGCAATCAGCATGTTACTTTTTTAAAGTCATTTGAATAGAACAAAGTAAAACAATTCCTTACTTTGAATTTCATATCAGACTACTGGTGACCCAAGCATTGCTTTGGTACAAATTGTCATTAATCAAAAGCACTATTTTACGCTGTCATTCTCACTTGGCTGACATTTTATGAAAAACCAAGGATCCATTGAGCAAAACCATTGGAGTTGTTTTTCAACATCCAATCTCCTAAAACCATTTTACTACTTTAAGTGACAACCCCAACACCACTGCTCTATCTTAATGAATTTTTCGGGGCACATCGTCTTTCTTCTTTTCTCAAAGAATGTAAGAAGTTATTTTTCGTTATTTTTTCTGAAATTAACTTTGTAATTGTCAAAGTTCATAATTTAACTATTAAACGAATAACAAGCAAAAATTATGTCGCAATGCAATATTTCGTACCCTGCGTTTATACCATTTGATTTAATATCGTAACAAAATTTTCTTTTATTTATAATAGTTTATACAATTAAAACAACACTGTGTATAAGTAAAGCTTGGAAAAACGCCACTAATCTGTGTAATAGCAAAATAACAGACACACAAATAACACTGGCACAGCTTCGTCAATACATCGCTATTGTAAGTCAGACAGAAGAGCCGAGCGTTGTCGTATAACGAATTACGGTCATCTTGCTCCATTAACTACAGTTAGCACTACGTGATATGACCGCAGGCTTAGCAACTTAAGTGCTAAGCGAATTTAAAAAGGATGTAAATTATGGTAATTGTCAGGACTTCTAATAGCGTTTTCTACTCAAGTTAGCATGCTGTCTTTAGGAATTGAGCTGCATCTGAAAGAGTTTCGTTGAATATTAGCTTAAGAAGAATTATCGGGTTTGACATTTGGAAGCTTAAGTAATATGGGATTTGATATGATAGAGGCTGTAACTCTAGTACGACAGGTGTGACTGCAGTTGACATCCTGCTTTCGCGTATTGTCCGTTTCAACATCTAGTCATATACAGAGTGTTTACGGTGTTGTTTTATTTTTATTTTTAAGGAGTGGTGAAACACCTTAAAAGAGGGGGATTAACGCTAAAATACCATAACAAAAGTGGGATAATAAGGGAGATATGTACAAAATCTATTTTTTACTAAGTAGGCACTTTATTTTTTGTATCTATCAAGAGTATTTCATCAGTTGTCACTGATATGTCAAGCGCGAATTTGAATTCAACAACAGGGTGAAAACTTCGAACAACTGCTATAAATAGATTATTAACATTTTCTTACATATAGTGTTGGAAAACTGTTAAATCTAAAACCTACAAAAATCATATCTCCCTTATCCCTTATTATCAACTGTTGTACAGGTGTTTTAGCGTTAATCGCCCTTACAAAATAATAACACAATATCGTGAACACCATGTCTATGCACGACATTCCATCTCGTATGGCATTTTTAGATATTTTGTGTTGCATTTTGTTCTGTTGTCGAATTTACTTCGTGACGCTAGACATTTAGGTTGCCGTGGGATCGGGTGTAGTCGCATAGATACATCAATGTTCCTCTAGAAAAGTGTAGTGTTATTTAATCTCATTATAGTAATGAAACTCGGCAAGTTGGTTTTTTGTTGGGCTTCCGAAAAATAATTTCATTAAAAAAATCGTCGATATTTTGCAATAACCGCTTTTCTCTTAATCGAGCCTTTTGCAATATATCACCTTTTTACTTAATCAAGCACCACGTTACATGCTATTTTGCAATATATTCTTCTTTTTTGTTGTATATGACAAATTATATTGATGTGATCTCAATATAGTCAGTTGACTTACCTTTGATATCAAATAAAACCTACTACTTTTAGTTTATGGTTCAGAAACCACATGAAACAAACAACTTAATCATATTGACATTTCCCACAATTTATACTTTGACATTTGACTTATGTCAATATTTAAATATTTAAATTAATTCAAACCACGACTAGCTAGGTTAAAGCAATGAAAAACCTTCTCAGCCAAATGGGTATGTTCACAATAATAATTCTTACTTCATGTGACCTTTTATCATTGTAGACAGTTATTATAACCAGAATAATATTATTATTTTAAGAAATGTGTTTACTTGAAGTGCCTTCAAAATATTTCTTACTAGAATTTCAAATTCTAACAAATTAATTTCGTTTGACTTGGCACTAACAATAAAAATTAACTAAGCTTCAAAACAATTGAATAGCTTGAACCAAAATATTTCCAATTTAAAACATCAACTTATTAAAATGAAAAAATTATTTAGCTAACTTTCAATTTAGAATATAAATTAATTACGTATTTACTTTCTAAACAGCTATGCTAGTCCTAAATAGACAGTTTTTCCAAATTGTATCAAAACAAACTTTCTCGTAAAAACGCATTGAAATCCAAATAAAACCTTCACTGAGCTTTGTTGTATTTTCAGAGGTACCTAAATTCAAACTACTATCCGTTGTGGACCTGCTTACTGATTGTCTTACTGGTTTTCTCTGCAACAAAAGCTCGTTGTAGAACTTCCCCAAAATATTTCTATGTCCATCAATAAGAAATAACTTCACTGGCACAAGCACTATCGCTCACTAACTGATTCTACGTTAAATGAATAATAAACCCTATTTCATATTCAATGTAGAGCAAAATAATTCAGGTTTACTTTCAAAACTGGCGTTTATTTTGAATTATAATGATCTGATACTATTTGATCAAATTATAACACAGGGACAGCTATTTTGCCACTGTGTATAATATTAAAGATTACTATTTATTCACAACTGAAAAGAATTAAACTTTCAGCGTATTTTCAAAAATGTTCAAGTCTTTTTAAGTAGATATAATTCACTATTAGTAACCTGTTTCTATCTCAACGGCCACCATTCATTCATACGGTTGTTACTTTAATACCTTTTTAACTGACTGGATTAAAAAAAAATAAATACTGCATTCATCTGCATGTTGCATTACAAGGGGATTTGTACGTCTTTCTACTGTGTGAGGAAATTTTAGTGGTCGTGAATAGCTCATTTACTTTTTCCCAATGTTAATGGGAGGTGTAGACAAATAGCTGTCGATTCAGTAAGGCATTGTTACCCCTTAAGATCGAGTATTTAGAAGACCATTTTTCTTCTGGTCTTCACTGATCATTTCTATTTAATTAGTCCTCTTGGATATGCGTTTGAATGGATCGGCGTCGTCCGTAACAGAACTTGTAAGAGATCGAGGCCACATCAGTTACTTAGATCAACATTGGAGGTGACAAATATGCACCCTTTGCATGTTACTTAAATATTTTTCCATAGCTTAAAGAGTATTAATGTGATGTAAAAAATCACTTGAGATTTTTACTATGTTGAAATCGTTTGGTTGTTGCATTAATGTTTGATGTGTATTTCCTACGTACTTTGAATTTTAAATATTCGCATGTCTGTTAAACATGTACCTATAATTACCATTTTACTGTGAGCGCAACGTGATCACGACGCGAATTTGCTATTTGCTTTTAAATTTCATATATTTAGGATTCTATATATAGTATTATGATACATAAAGATCAATCATATTAAATGAAAATTAAAAGAAATAAAATTGGTATATTAATACAATCAAATTTAGGAAATTATAAATAAGATTGTTGGCTAAGTTGAATTGGGTAATACAGATTAAATTAGAGACCAAATGGAATTTATTTGGAAAGTTATAACATTTGAGTATTCCGTAATGGTGATGGAAGATAAGATAATTTTAGTATGAGACAAATATGCTTGCTATGAAAATAAATAAGTGTAGTATGTATAGATCAGATTATTTAATTTTAAAAGTGGGCAATAATAATCATAACTATATAAAAGGAGAATTTTGTTTAAAAAATACGATGATTGAATAACAAACTAAAAATTATGTACAGACGTTTTTGAAAAAATCTATTTAGAACAAATAAAAACTTAGAAATTATGCCTTTATTTGTATGAGATTTGGTTATATGCAAATAAAAGGGGTTGTTTAAAAATCTACGAGGTGAAAATAAGCGAAAATGTAAACTAGAGTTGATGTGAGTATACAATCAGTGAAGAGATTGTGGAATACAGTTTAATTAGTTACAAATAAGAAGAAGACAACAATATTTGAATGGATTTGGATTTATTGGTGCATGCAAGGTGTAATTAATATTCATTACTGGAGTTGGAGATTTTACGGAGGACTGGAACCATTTTGCTGAGGTTTGTTGGCGTGGCTTGGTTACTACAGGATAGGAGCTGCGGACAAAGAAAATTAGTTTGGATATTATCTGTTAGTTGGAATTTACCAGGAAGCTGATATTGACGGTCGCACACGGGGGATGCAAGGAGTGAAGTTGGATCTGCAGGAGCCCAGAGTTTTGACTTTTGGGAGTTCTTTTGGGAGGTGAAGGTACATCGAGAATAGGCTGCCATTGAGCTTAGCTGAGAAACGTCAAAATCAGTGGTGTTTGATGTGAGTAGCTGAAAAGTGAAAGGAAGTCAGGTTTGTTTTAGTTAGTTCTAATAAGGAATAAGGAAAACAATGAATTGAGTAAAATAAAATAATAACAGTACTTACTTTGGTGAATTGGTCATTTGTTTGTGAAAGGGAAAGGATATTTTGATTTTGTTGTGGTTTTATACTTGTTAAAAGTCAAACTGACATTTAGTAACACAGTGGTAAACAATTCATATAAAATTTAGAATATCAAAGAATAGATAACTTGATTAACGAACCACACCCTTATGAGAGTCTCAAATGCATTGCATAATATTAAAATAACTAATAATAGGATTTTAAAAGTAGAGTGGTATATTCATTGTAGATTTATAGAGCCCAAAAGGTGGAGCTAGCACCCCAATAGATATATCAGTACCGGAAACTGCCTCTTTTGCATTCGCTACCAGTATGTATTAAAAGATTAAAATAATATATCCCACTTTAATCGTACTGCATTTATGTATTACTCTTACTTTAACAAGTTATAGCTTATCATTGAATCTGCATTTGATAAAGGCAACTTTTGATATTTCATCTTCATTGCAAGTTACGATACTCATAATATAGGACAATTTTCCAATTTAAATTTGCGAAATGTTGGTTAATTAAATTGATAGCGCCTGTATTTAGAAATAATCAGGTTAGTACTAACTCACTCCTACCGAAAAAATTTGCTGGCCCCTTGTACACATTAGGAATGGAACCATTTTTGGGTATTCACAATTCGCTTTTTGGTTTGCTTTGAAGTGTGTTATAATTGTCGTTGGTTTAGTTTAATGTTATTAATATTATTTTTACCATTTATAACCAGCTCTAATTGCATTGTGCCTACTACAGTAAAAACCTCTATGTAAGCAGTTTTAATTTCAATGGCTATAGCTCTATAGATGTATTTCGTACATAAACTAATATAATCGAAAAGTATTTATTTAATACTAATTGTGAACAGTGAAAACTACCTCAATTGTTTGTTATTTCACTAAACGCACAAAACGTAAAAAAATATTTGTATTAACTTTTATTTGCAAAATGCTCAACAAATGTGTTTGCAAAATGTTACCAATGTCCAAGTAGGATATTCTGCCCATAAACTACACAATTTCCAATTCCATTTCAGTACTCTATATTTGACTCTTGACACACCAAATAATTACTCGGTAGTTCCAAACTACCCAGCTGAAGCTGTGGGATTTCGATGTTTCAGCAAAATTGAACGCTTCGGTCTAACAATTGCCTCAAACATCTACAACCAAATTAACTTAATGTGCCGATGAGTAATCTCAGTTTATCGTTTACTGTGTAACATCTTGAATAGGTACACTAAGTGCCTCTCAAGCATTGTATAAGGTTGTTTCAAATGTAGAAAATATTCTTTATTGTTTACACTGTCTATTTCTAAATAGTATGTAATGTTTATGAAATATTCTTGTATAGTGGTTAATAAGATTTCTCCTATAGTAATACAAATGGGCAAAAAAATATGCTTACAGCATAAAATGCCCTGTGCTGCTTGACTATTCGCTTTCCCTACAAGTGATTCAGAATTTTGGTATTTTCTTCGGTTTTCTATATGTCTATAACGACTAGAACGACCTGTACTATAGTATTCTACGATACAGTTAGACAAACGGCAACAGTTATCAACTTAATCACGCTTGCTAAATACAAAAGTTCAATGTTTAGCACCGACCATGCAATGTCAAACTAAAATTTCACACACTAATCCCTTCAAACATCAAGTTTACATATTATTAAGTAAATATTGAGTTTAGGATTATGTATATTTAATAAACATGACAATGACTCTGCATATATGTAAACAAAAATCATATCAAATGAGTATGCTTCTGGAAAACGTCATTGTAACACAAGCTCGCCATTCGAAGGACGGAATTACTTGGTGTTCCCAATTATCTGACAGAAAAAACAGAGCCCGTATGGCTTTTCCGTATTACGTTACGTTCTAATCGAGTCCCGACATACCAAGCTAGCTAAATGACTTAATTGAATCATTACGCATAATTAAACAACTACGCCTCGTTAGTTCGTTTATTTGGATTTTCTGCAAAACCAAGATTACTCTCACTCATTCATTTATAAACAAAGTAATATTATAATATATCCCCACCTTTACATTATCTGAGGAATAAACCTAATATTTCTAAAGGGATGAAAATTTTACATTAAATTTAGTGAAACGAAATGTGTTAACCGGGGCTGTCGGCTTTTACGTAAATTAGGTCGAAATTTAGAACTACTATCTAGAATTTACGGGCAGCTTTTGGTGCATTATGAAGTTAGGTTAAAACAGAAACCCATTTAACGATTACTGAAATATTTATTAGTGCTTTCCTATGATTAAAGGATTAAATAGTCACTTAATTTAGAAAGTTGTTACCTCTACTCGGTTTTGATTACAGTAGCTGTAGTTTGAAATTTTGGGTCCGTTGCCATTCCTTTTACCAAAGACAAGCACTAATATCGTTTGTTGTTGACAATTGCAGCTTATACGAACGCCTTTCACATTAGTTGGTCCATTCGTTTGAAATTGTAATTTTGATGCAGTTGATGCTACTATTATATTTTTACTTCATAGCCACTTGAAATTTACTTTTTATAGATGAATTACGTTTGGATATGAATTCATCAGTTAAATTGAAATTTTAAGAACTTACAATGCAACGTGGAACTAAAAGAAAATCAGAAATCGAGCAACTGCTGGCTAGTCCATCGTGTTGTAATGCTTCTGAAGTAATGATTCAGCATTTTTCCCTTCATTAGGTAGCTTTAATAGGCCAGGTTCTTTTGAACTATTTCGTTTGACTGATTTAAAGAAGACACCTTAACTCAAATAATATTTATTAATAGTTATGTACAGTTTAGGTTTTATGAATATAATAAATAAGCATCCTCGACACCTTCGGGTATAAGAGGATCAGGAGAATGATGATGATAAATAAGCATGTCATTAACAAATACGTATGTACAAAGGTAAAATCAAATAACTGCATTTAAAGCGCGGCCTGGTACATTGGCGACCCACGCTGCATGCCTGTTCGCCCAGTCCTAACTGTTTGACGGTCAGGGAATATAGCAAGTGTTCCACAAGCGTTGACAGCACTGTGTCAATCACAGGTGAACTAAACAAACTTTATCAGAACTTTGTATAATTGTAAAAGAACAAAAAATTATTCTAAACCGTTACCACATATGCCTCGAAAGTACAAGTGTCCACACGTGTCTCGCTGTGGCATGCAGGTGCGTGATAACAGTGACCCAGCTTCCTGTCGAGTACGAGTTGCTGCATTCATGGTTCACCGGCACGTGCCAAGGCCAGGGGTGTATTCTAGTATGTTTAGGCGACCTGTAAAGCAATTTCAGGCAAGTGACTTTTACCGGAGAAACGCCTGTGGTGTTCGACCGCTTTTATAGTTGGAGAATAAGTACAGCGGTCTCGGCGGAATAAATGTTTGGGGGGTGTGCATGGTTCAGCGGCGTGTCTCCGGCGAATTTAAAAAACGGTCTCAGAAAAATTAATTTGATGGGAAGTTGCCTGCGGTGACTGACCGCGTTTAGCCGAAAAACTTTTCCTAATCTGCCGGGCGAGCTTCCCAGACCCCCAAAATAAATGAATATAACGTCAGGGAATAGTTTATGTTGTAAGAAAGCGGTGTAAGACCGTTTAATAACTCTTCCCGATACATAGGTGGGTGCTATAAACCCAGATAAGATGGAAGTATTTTATTCTGACCATAAACGGCGTTATGCCGTACTTCAGATTTTCCCGAGTTACAGGTAGGTGCTAATTAACCCAGAAAAAAACGTGAATGTTCTATTCTGATCGTAGACCGCATTAGGCTGTAAATTAACATTCCCTGAGTCACAGGTGGGTGGTAATTAAACCAGAAAAGATTGGAATGTTGTATTCTGGTTACGAACGGCTTGTTTTACCTCCGAAGAAATTATTCTCGGCATAAACAATCGCTACAAGGCGGCGGAGCGCTCTAGAATCGTCGACAAGTCTTCGAAAATTCTCCAGGGAGATCGCTCTTGGAAATCTTGGTCGAAACGGTCGAAGAGGAAGTTGCATCCTTTGTTTGGAGGAATTTTTTATTTATAGCCGGCCGTTGGATTCCCTCTCTGGTGAAATTTAGAGTGAAGGTGCACTACGGACGTGCTGTCATTGCGGCCGCGCATCGTAATAATTTTGCAGCCTCGGAGGGTCTAAGGCTGGTGATCCTTTGTAATATGAAAATGCGAAGTTTAGACGTTCTTCATGTTGCATTGTTATAAATTAGGATTTAAACTGGAGCAAAAAGTTACAATGAAACTATTGATGGTTTGGAGTTCCGAAACCATTCAGTAGCGCCCTGAATTAAACAGTATCACTTATTGTAAAAAAATAATTAAAACCGCCTTAGAAAAGCTACTTGTTTAAATCAATTGCTTCTTAATGCAGTAAAAAAACCAATTGTTGATGTATTTGAATCTCGTTGCCGCTTTAAAAATTTTAAATGACTCGGCCAACTATTATGAAACAGCACTTGTAGTGTAACTAGACTTTATTATTAAAGATAGTCTATTAAATATCAATTTCAACTCTGTTGATGTAAATTAAATGTTCACTTTAGTTGCTTTTCTGAAATTGCTGCTTGAAACATAATGTAAGCTAACAAAATATAATTAAATCTTCAAAGCTAAAAACATATATTCTAAAACAAGCTGGCAGTACGAAGTAGAATGCTTACCCAATGATAATTGCCTTTAGTAGAACCAATTCAATACATAGCTTTTTTCATATTCTGAAACTTGTGACCCCAGCTGTTTTTCGTGGTAAAAGCAAGCAAACAAGACCCATGCTATTAGGGGATAGTATAATATGCAAAAACATTGCGACGTTGTAAATGCATATAATCAGATCCTATATGTTCTTTGTTCTTGGTCTTAGACTTTAGAAAAAATGTTAAATAACGTAACAAATTGGTATACAGGGTGTGTCAGTATATACTCTATAACTTGAAGGGTTAAGGTAGATTTTTTTTGTTTATTTCGTGCGGTACTAATCGATCCACGAAGCTATGAAATAAAATCAATATCTTTCAAAAGGCTTGTGAGTGACGTTTCTTCAAATGGGTTACATTTTTTCTTATTTTATAGTGCTTGGTTTTATCTTTTCATCGGTATAAATTTTCTGCCGTGTATATAAAAGAAGATTAAAAAGTAAAGCTCCTTGGTAATAGTAAAAACCATCGCTAAAACGTCAGCCAACTCTTGCAGTAACCCAGGGAGTTACTACCATGGTACTTTTTTATTGTTCATCTTTCCAAACCTTCTTCAGTATTGCATTGCATTTAATTTAATGTGCGGTTCTTATTTCCCGAAATTTTAAATATTTCTCTTTTGAATGTCACACTTTCTATCCTATCGCCTAAGCCACATAAACAAATAATGCATCTACAAAAGTGTAGTTTTAAAATGCATCTTTAAGTATGCTGTAAATATTGTATTAGAAATTCTCCACTTCAACGGCAAGTAATGAATTCACTTGTAAAACATTCTATTTCTCCTTTTTTGTCAGATGATTTCTGATGTGGGATCTTTATAGGGCTATTTCTGACAAGCGACTGATACTTTATTTTTATTTGGAATAAGATGTTTAATACTGTTCTTCTTCAGTATCCGATTTTAGCAGCCATTCGTCTCAATCCTATCACCAAAATACGTATGTTTTATAGCTAGGGCAGTGTGCTATTCGAATAATTGCGATAAACTGGTGTTACATTTATTGATTGATAATATAACTAAAAATCAACGATCAAAATAAAGTAAGTGTGTAAGTATTATCGACCTTCTCCATTTTGTGGAAGTTTGTCGTCTAAAAAATCTACTTTTAAAAGCATATTGCTTTGAAAACATATATTCGGCGATATTTAAAAGTAGAAAGGGTAAAGCTGTGAATGCCGAAACGTCTTCTGCACATATGACGTACTGTTTCTAGCACCACAATTGACTGAAATTGAAATTTAGTAAAATGAGAAGTTTTGGATAAATCATGTGAAGATTTTGTCTGTTTAGCAATACATGTATTCTTTATCCATATACCTTATAATACCGTAATGTAGGTTGTTACGATCTAAACCGGCGTTAGAGCAAGTGCGTGTTGCGGACCAGTGATGCATTAAAGCCTCCGATTGGCTTGCATCTAACTCGGCGTTGGGCAATTCTCAATAGTTTGACTAAGCAATATAGCCGCTTCAAAAACATCAATCGTCGGTAATTACCTGTTAAAGTCGAGAGGTTGTTAATGCAACAGTCAAACAAGTCTATACGATTCCCTCAGCATTTGCAGTTGCTAGGAGATGGCTCTTGGTTGAAGACAAAAGGAAAGGCCTCTTACATGATTTACCTTATGATCGCCTAAGTATAACAAAACCACACAACGCTCTTGCAAGCATCTCCTTCCCCTACATAAACATCCTTATCAGAAATATCTAGCATTAAGAGTACTCTAATACATTATAAAAGTCATAGAACTTTAAAGCCTTTCAGGAAAGTTAAATGAATGTCGAATCTGTAAAAGCACTCTAAAATACTTTAATAGGGATTGACAGTTCACCGATTCACAAACACGAATGGATGCACGTTACATCAGAAAATAAATCTACTACGCGCCACGAGACGGCCAGCTGTTCACCTGTAAGTGGTGCTGTCTCCTCCTCAATCCTTCATCATTGACAAAGATGTGGTAACTTTCATTACAATGGTTGTCTTCCATTCTTTTCGATTAGTCGCCATATGAATTACTTTATAGACAGGCGTCCCAGTACATCTCAGGATCTGGTCTGTCCATCGGCGCGGAGGATTTTTTGGTTATTTTGCTGCAACAGCTATCAAATGAGCGGTGGTTAGTCACCGTAATGTGGAAATGATCAGCTGCTTGTTTTCTCGAAACACAAATACAAATATTCAACATGAAATAAAATGGTTATTAATTAAATATTTATAAAATCTCCCGGAAGATGTCTCAACAAAAGACAAGAAAACGCCGTTAATCGAAACTGTGCAGAACCACCCCTGCGTTCTTCTATACATCCAAATACAGACAAACTTTTGCGGCAATGGCTCATGCATTCCACACTCCGGACTTTAACAGAAATGCGCGTTACATAGTAAAGTATGGCGCTTTGCAACTCATGGGGGGGGGGGGGGGGTTACTTGATCCTGTTGGAGATTTGTAGGATGCTGCCTGCTGATGCGATAACGTAGACGAGGCGAAACCGGGCTGACTTCTGCATCGGCGAAGCCCCAAACAGCAGAAATCCGAATTGTTGGTAGAAGCGGAGTCAAAGCGCTTCAATGACGGTTCCATGCGATTGCGACATGAAACCCTTTTGGGGTCGATCGCGAGCTGGGGAAGAGCCCCTCGAGAAAGATTTAACACTGAAACTGTATACAGAGGAAGCGCTACAAGACTTAAGCTGTGGAGACATTTAAATTTGGCGGCTTGAAACCACAAAACAAGGCCGCTGTACACACCTTGGCAAAGGTTCAGTTAGGTGTGAGAAAAAGAACGAAGTCCGGTGAAGCCATGTTAATGTTAATTCGAAAATCATAAGAGCATAGAAGATTTTTCGCACATTCCCACACTAACTAACGAAACTCTATCAAAACGCACACATTAGCGTTCCTACAGGACCTTAATCGAACACACGTTTGTTCAGGTACAAGTCGTAACCGCAAGAGCGTTGTTCGGGGCTGAACAAGACGCATCCTGTCGCAACTCGAGATTACGTACTTCCAGAAAAAACGTTGCTTACCCTTTCAGACTTGCTTAATTTGAGCCAAGACAACCATCTTTGGTTTGGGGCACGAGGAATCCTCGAGAAGGTTTGAACATGAAGAAACTTTACCGCATATGATCTCTGCCGACGGAATCTAAAATTACGAGAAATGCCAAACAAGAATTTACTTGTGATACAGAGCCCATTGTTAATTACGGAATATAATAAACAGAATAAAAAAGCAAAGTATAATATATTTTAAATACGTTTTTCAAGAAAAATCTAAACTTACTGATGCCGTGTTTAAAAGTAAGATTTTTTCTATAATAACATATTTATTTAACTGAGGATTGCACGGTTGAAGAATAGAGGTTATTCACATGTTAGGATGATCGCTTAATCATCGCCACGATAAATCATTTTAAATAAAGAACTTTTGCAACAGATATTAACATTTAATCTCATCTTTTAGCTCTGTAGACATTTTTCTAGCGGTGTAATTACTATACTCGTTATTTTACATATCCATACTACTTTGTCGTATTGAACCTAAACCTCATCAATAAATGGTAAAAAATTAAACTTTAATCAGCGTTGTCAACTTATTAACTATTAATAATAATTACCTAAGCAATATTTACTATTTCTGGGTATGCTCTAATCCATACTATATGTTTTTTGTTCCTTACAAATCATACAACCCAATGAACAACATACTGTTGTACAAAGTAAACTAAGACTATTCAGCCCCGGTTTCTTTAGCTATACTGTCTAAATTACATTAACTTCATGCACAACTAAACAAGAGACTATAAAGCGAAATTGCAACATGTAAAATACTTTTAAACAATAGTGAATTCTAATTAGAAACTTAGCACAGCCTATTACATTTTTTGAACAAAGTAAAGGCTGTAGAAAATTAAACTTCGTTTGGTACAAATAAAAATACTATCTAAAAAAGCCTGGACAACTGCCAGTAAATGAAAAATATCAAAGGGATTCCTCAGCCTTTATAACGAGTCAAGAACTAGGAGCAAGAGAGTCTGGTGAAACAATCTCTACGTAGAATTTCCTAATTATATGATGTCATACGTTAGACAAAACAAGTACTTTTTGAAATATTTAATATTGCAAGGATATTAATCCTGAAATAATACTTTAGTTTCCTTTCTGTGTCATTTGCTGTTTAAAAAAGCAAATATGTTTTTAATGTATAATCTGTAGTAAAGCGCTATTGTAATAGAAATTGGAATAGCACGGATTACCTATAATGTACAGAGTGGAATAAAAAAATCGCAATCCGCAATCTTTCTTGGGAATTGAAAGATATGTACAAACATGAAATCACAGCTACACATCCTAAACTTAGAATTTTGATTAATAAACTATAAAATATCTCATTATGGCTAAGTGCAAGAACAGAACCATTATTACAAAATGCCATCTGAACTTTACCTTTTGCATATTCTATATTGAAAATTATTTTTTTCCTTCTTTTGTATTTTGTTGAAAGCAATAAAGAGGACATTATTATTATGTGTTATTCTCATAGTTTTTTATAGGTTATCAATAAAGAGAACGGCTGGATATCTGATTATTCGTCACTTAAAACCGTCTTACAATATGAAATATGTATCGAGAAAGACAGATTTTCTGATTGAAAGAATTATTTCATTCATATTTAGGGCGATCATATGTTTTACACGTGTTTTTAGAAAAATATCAGTAGTAGATATTATTTTATTTCATTATTTTTATCATCTATTGATGGTAACATTTTCTTTTCTGACGAGCTAGTGTCAAGTTAGAAAATAAGTGCTATTGAGTGTTATCGAGGAAGGATCGGACTATGTTACATGTTTTCAGAATAACTAATTTTTGTTATATTACTATTATTATTGGGCGCAAGTAGAGTAAGACTTTTTTAAATAACTGTAGTTTAATGTAATTCTTTTATTAGTTGACATTCAGAGAACAACTTTTATTAGTTGCATAATTTTTAGCAGTGGCAATTATTTCTTCTTCTTTATGACGTTTTTTCCCTTTATGGGTTCGTCGTCTTTAGCCTCCATCTTTCACGGTTCTCCCAGTCTCCTTGTTGGAGATCTCTGTCCACGATTATGTTTGTTACATGGGTTTTCCATTTGTAGCATGGGCGACCTCTTCGTCTTTTTTCCCTTGGCGACCATTTGAATATGTTTTTTGGCCACCTGTGTTCTTGCATCCTTTCCATATGGCCGTACCAACGAAGGGTTCTATTTTCTAAGTTTCTGGTAATGGATGAAGTAATTTCCATTTCTCTCCATATCTCTTTTGTTCTCCATCTCTCTCGTTTTGTAATTTGCAGGCATCTTCTGAAAAAGTCCAATTCGACTGTTCTTATTTTGTTTCTCACGGTCTCTGTTACTGGCCAGACTTCTCCCCCATACAAGGTGATACTTTCGATTATACTATGAAATATATTTTTCTTCGTTTCTTTTCTTATGTTATTGTTCCATATTGTTCCATAGGACGCCATGTAATGTTCTAGTTGCCGCTTTTCCTTGTCTGACCCTGTTGTTTACATCTTCTTTTATAGTTTTGACAGTGTCGAATGGTGTCGTCCCCGATATGTATGTCTTGTTGTTCTCCACCTATACACATGTATTCTGTCTTGTTAATGTTAATTTTCAGTTCATAATTCATTAGTTCGTTTTTTAGCGTTTCAATCATGAATGTCATATTTTCTTTGTTTTTTGTAAAGATTATTTGGTCATCAGCAAAAAGTAAATGTTTTAGTTATCTGTCTTCTATAATAATTCCCCTTCCTTCACATTTGTGTTTCCAACTTTCAATCATGTTATCAATGTATATATTAAATAAGAGCGGAGACAGTGTACATCCCTGTTTTAAACCTTTTGTTATTTCGAGATTTTGAGTAAACCTATTTGCTATTTTTATTTTCCCTGTTGTATGTGTATAAAGTTGTTTTATTATTCCAATACATTTTTCTTTTATTTCCAGTCTTTCCATAGCTGGCCATATTTCGGATCTGGGTACACTATCATATGCTTTCTCCAAGTATATATATGCTACATGCATCTCGATGTTTTTGGCTTTATTTTTTTATTTTTTTTTCTATTAGTTGTCTGAGCGAAAATATATTATCTAAACATGATCTATTAGATCGGCAATTATTTCTATATCTAAATTTAGGGTACAATTCCGATTCAAACTTTAATATATCCATACTGCAGAGCAACCATAAAATCTATATTGTTATTGCTTACAAAAAAATTTAGTCTAATCTCTAATTTCAAAAATGTTAAAATTTTGAACAAATATGTGTTTTCGGTTTTGAATACTTGGCTAATTTTTCTTGTAAAGTTTTGCTCTATCTTTTAAGACAAGGATACTCCACTCTTGATAGGGTTTTTATTATTTTTCACTTCATATTGTGCCTGGCCGATATCTTCGTGAATACC
This sequence comes from Agriotes lineatus, assembly GCA_940337035.1. Lineage (NCBI taxonomy): Eukaryota > Metazoa > Arthropoda > Insecta > Coleoptera > Elateridae > Agriotes > Agriotes lineatus. Next base: position 35,641 of record CALNHX010007101.1, on the reverse strand, counting down.
ATCTCTAAGTAGTATTCAGACATTTTATATCAAAATAGTATGTTTTGTTGTTTGTTTGTTAATGGACAAGGTCTAAACATGCAAAGTACCAGGTACCTTAGACAACGACTGCGTGGGACTTTGACCATAAAGTCCTACTTAGAATTTTTCCGAAACTAAGGAGTTCCAGTTCTAGCAAGGGATCTTTTACATGCTGCACATCGTAGCAACATGGGACCCACGGTTTTACATCACTTCCGAATGATGGCATTCTGTAGAGGCTTTCATCTGCATTTTTACTTCCTTTTACAATAAAGGAAGTATTGGATTCACCCCAAAAATTCGAAATTGAGTTTTCAACAGATCTTCACGTTTTAGAGTCCCCTGATCCCAAAAAACATAATTTTCTTCACTGGTCTGTGTGTCTGTCTGTGTGTCTGTCTGTCTGTGTGTCTGTCTGGGAACAGAATATCTCAATAACGAAAAGCGGTATGGCGTTGAAACTTCATATATAAGTTTTGTGTACTATGTATATGAGACAGCAAGCTTTTGAAAAAAATCGCATAACCGGAAGTAGGTGTTTACTCTTGTGATTTTTCAGTTTTTTTCGATTTTTTCAAAAACGGCTCCAACGATTTTTTTTTAACTTTACATTTTTATTAAATTTTGAATGTGTATTGATGTGAGATAGGTGATTTTTCAGTTGAATACTTCTAAAATGGGTTTCTTTTGTTTTTTTGTCTATTTTTTTATTAACTCTTATTTTAAATAGAACACCCGGTATATTATTACATTTTTGAATTCAGCTTAAAATTCTAGAGAAAATTTGTCTCTTCAACTAACCCTCTATTTTGTACCGTTTTTGCAGAATTTGTAATTTTTGAAAATTTTTGACAAATGCTTAAAACATTTTAAATCAAATTTTTGGCTAATTATAAGAGTACTGTAAAAGGAAGTTGTGTGCGTGTATCACACCAGATTTTTTATTTTTGAAAACCTCACCGGGAATCGAACTCGCGACCCTGAGATCAGTAGTCAGGATGCTTACCACTGTGTTGCACATTTTCAATATCACACTGTATCTCACTTTCTTCATTCATAATTTCTGTTTCGAACAGTGGCAATCATTAAAGATTTTTAGGCAATTCAAATACAATATGTATTGATGGAATGTGTTAAAATAAGAGTTTTAAAGATCTGAACTGTTCCTCATTGAAGAAAATCGTATTTAATAACATGGTTTTTGAAACACACGTTCAAGAGGGTCATCGTCAAGCCTAACAGTTTTTATAATTCTATCTACAAAATCCTTCCATAAAATATTTTAAGCTTAGTAACATTTTACGTAGAATTTCACAATAAGAATATGGCTATTTGTGTATGGTTATTATATTAAATAAGGGATCCATTGTAAAACACATAAAGTGGCTGAAAGTTGAGTAGAGCTAACCTAGCAAGTAAGTTTGATAAACTAAACACTACTTTGTTATTTTTACACTTTGCAAAACGTTCGACGTCGACGAGTACAGAAAGTGAGATCCATAAATATATATTGCTATGGTCCTTACGCCTTTATTTTATTTTAATTTAAATTGGTTTTTATTCTCAGGGTTTTATCACGTTTGATTCTACTTCTTACCTTTTATTTCATAGCTCGAGCATGCAATTGTGACAAAATTAATTGTTTGACTCTTTAACACGTTGGGTTGCTGTAGAATTTAATTAGAACATACACAATATAAAAACCATAACATTTAATATGAAGCAATTATTCTTTAATAATAATAATTCTGCATTTCAAATATTAATTCAATCTTTTTATTATTTTAATGTTATTGTAAATTAAGAATTTTCTATTAAACTGAATTTTATGTTATTTATACTGTATGTTTACATATAGGTTATGTGTAATTATGTGATAGATATTGTTTGGTCTCATTTTATATGTTAAACCTTCATTTCTTTCCACTGTTATTTTTTACATTTATTTGTCGTTATTTTTCTGTATCTTGATTATAATCAATTCTATATTTTTAAATAGCAGTTTAATTCTTTTAGTTGCTGCTTTTGCTGTTAGGTGTGGCATTATTTAATTTAAATTGGTATACACTTACATGATCATGTTTTTTTTCTTCGCGCTCAAATATCATTATTGTATTGTAGTCAGCAACCACTTTAGTAGGCTTTATGCACACACACTTAACATCTTCATTAATTTCATACTAATTTTCTTCTGTAAGACCACACGTTTTTGTATTACAATTCTTAATTGTACATATCCGTATTTATTATTGTAAAATTTAATTTTTATATCTTTAACGTATATTTTAGACTGGTGTCACTAAAATTTATAATTTTGCACCCTCTATTTTGTTTTTGGTATTTTATAATTCCCGCCAAAACATTGTATACTACTCCATTTTGAAACATTAAGATTACAGATTCCTACTTTCCCACCTTTATGGCGTTTTTAATTTTAAAGGTGATATTTTTAAGTCAACAGTTCTTAAATGTGCCTGCCTCCAATTATACACCATTATCCCAACAAATAGTTAAAAAATAAACTGATGTTTTATCAATTCTAATAATATTTACTTTTACAGATAAAATCTGAGTAACAGAACAACTCAATAAAAAAATTGTATCTTCAACCAATTTTAACTACATTTGCAACTACAAATATTCAAATAACTAGTATCGGTTATAATTTCTCAGTAAATTAAATTAATAACTATGCTTCTATCTAACTTATATTTGTCTTAGGTAATGAAAAGTCAAATTTCTGCTGAACCGCAAATATCATTGTAGAAAATAGAATTTTCTAATGATGAAACGGACTTAATTAACTTAATATCATTTTTATTTGCTTTATAATTAAGCTGCGTGTTAATTATACTATAATTAAAATGCTTTGCCATTTTAAGACCATATCAATATGTATTTTCAAATTATACATGTAAAACATAAATTCTAATCAATTCCTATCCATCAAAATTCAGCTAATGTCTACAATTCACGAGTATTCTGCATTACATGTTTGATTTATAGGCATCAATGTGTTTTTGAGGTCGACGTATATTAATTTGCTAATATATCATCCCTTGGTTTTCCATTTTCACAAATCAGCGTAACAGTAATTTAAAAATACTAGGCGAACAATTTGCGTGCGAAAATGTAATTTTTAGGTTGTATTCTTTATGCGCTCATTTTTTTCAAAAATTCAAAGTTGCCACTCTAATCAGGTCTTTCATAAATCACCAAGGTTAAAGATTATCAATCTATTGTTGTAACAGTCTTAAGTCAATACATTTTAAAACCTATATTATAAGCCTTCTGGCAAATTTAAGCGATTATACCACTCCCTCTAACATCAACCAATGATAAACGGCAAAATGCATAGTTATGCAATCACATACCTTCCTGATTAATAGGTGATAATCACACGCCTTCACAAACATCATGTTACCTGCTGTCAGTACAATTGTCATAACAACCACATTAACTGTACTTTTAATATTTAAAATACACTATTCAAACGTTGTTTATTGACTTATTGATATAATCTAGCCGAATGCAACTCCGTCTTCTTGATTATCAAATCATTTCTGTTTCCACTCGATACATTGTGGCGTGATTGCCAAACAATATATCTCATGTAAACAGAAATGATTATTTGATAATCAAGAACCCACTAGTTGCATTATATATGATATTAACCTGATACGTTGTAGACACATTTAAAATTTGACGTATGACTTAAGATTTGTCTACAATTTATACGTTAATCCTCCAACCGAAGAGCATTCGTACAAAACTCTTGTCTAGCAGATTTTTATTTTTTGTATTCGCATTGATTGCTATAAGACAGTTAAACTCAATGAAATTCTTAAGAAAAGAACTTTCGCGCTACCCGCTCTTGTCTTTTTTGTCAAGTTGTTTTCATTTAATTGTTAAGCAACCAATTCTCATAAAATAAAAATCTGTGGGAGTTGAGCACTCGTGATCTTACTGTAGAAAAGTGCATAACTGAACAAACCAGCAATTCGTGTGTAAGAGTAACTATGCTAGCAGCACATAATATGAGAAAAAAATGCCTTATGATTCAGGCACCGGTTATGTAGATTGTATTTCATTTAATAATCAATAACTAAGATGGATACTTTCGGCAAACTCTCATTTGTTTTGGAAAATAAAAAATACCCACTCGACTTGAGAGACCAGGTATTTAATAGCTGATTCTGCACGTCTTAACCTATGGCACACAAACATGGACCTTGCCCAATGTAATCTAGACAAGCTACCTAAAACTCGACGAAAATGGAGCGTAAAATTTGGGAATTACTCTCAAAGACCACAAGAAAAGCGAATAGATAAAAGTAAAACAAAGGTCGTCGACGTAGTACAATAACCAGCGGCAATCATTTCGCAAAATACCAGAACGGCAGGTGGAATCACGAAATCTAAAGATGGAAGCCGTTTGATGTGGAAGAGAACGGCCCTAAACATAAAAAAATGGAAGAAATTGGAAAAGACCTATATCCAGATCTAGACTGGACGACAAAGAGTTAATGATGACCTTTTTCTACAAAATAGGCCATTGGCGAATTCATTGAACGTCCTGCTCTAGAAGAGATTTAAAAACATATAAAGCTATTAGGATAATCATTCCTCTACGTCATGAAAAAACGTTACTGCTTCGAAAGAAAACCCTGTTATTGAAGATATGTTTTGGTTATTATAAGAAAATCTTCAAATTTTTTCGACTAAAGCCCAACGTAATTTTCTGGCATGGAACAGGGGTAAATTATAAGTATTGTCACGAGCCAGTTCTTGTCATCTTGGTATTTCATAATCACGGGACGAGATTTAAGCCAAACTGTAGTGTAATATTTAAGTTAAAACGTAAATATTAAAGTTCGATTGAGAGTTTTGTGTTGGCCTGCGTTAAGAGCAGTCGACGCCTCGTTATTCTTGAGCCGAAATACAGCCTCACGAGCCTAGAACCACCTTGGAATCAACACCGAGAATCTGTCGATCTTGTCAATGACCATTTGGAGCAACACTAACGCAAGGTTAGTTCCTATAAATAATTTCGACAATTGAATACTCGGCCCAGGAAACTCGAAAAACTAGAAGCGTAATTAGTAAATTACTCCTAGTTGCATCACCCCTGGTGATCGTCAGTACGTAGCGACGACATCATCCTGCTGACATATCGCGTCATACTGATTTCAAGTGACCAAACGCAAAGCCGTATTAAGTGAATTTGCTTTGCGCATTGACAATCAGACTCCTATTTAAGGTATATCTAAGAAGGTAGATTCAGCATTAAGCTCGTGGACAGGTCTTAGCTATTGTTGATAGCGTATAAAGCGTTTATCGCATTTCATTTGGAAATGTACTACATTTTTACTTCCTTTTACAATAAAGGAAGTATTGGATTCACCCCAAAAATTCGAAATTGAGTTTTCAACAGATCTTCACGTTTTAGAGTCCCCTGATCCCAAAAAACATATTTTTTTTCATTGGTCTGTGTGTCTGTCTGTCTGTCTGTGTGTCTGTCTGTCTGTGTGTCTGTCTGTCTGTCTGTGAACAGAATATCTCAAAAACGAAAAGCGGTATGGCGTTGCAACTTCATATATAAGTTTTGGTTACTATGTATATGAGACAGCAAGCTTTTGAAAAAAATCGCATAACCGGAAGTAGGTGTTTACTCTTGTGATTTTTCAGTTTTTTTCGATTTTTTCAAAAACGGCTCTAACGATTTTTTTAAAACTTTACATTTTTATTACATTTTGAATGTGTATTGATGTGAGATAGGTGATTTTCCAGTTGAATACTTCTAAAATGGGTTTCTTTTGTTTTTTTGTCTATTTTTTTTATTAACTCTTATTTTAAATAGAACACCCGGTATATTATTACATTTTTGAATTCAGCTTAAAATTCTAGAGAAAATTTGTCTCTTCAACTAACGCTCTATTTTGAACCGTTTTTGCAGAATTTGTAATTTTTGAAAATTTTTGACAAATGCTTAAAACATTTTAAATAAAATTTTTGGCTAATTATAAGATCACTGTAAAAGGAAGTTGTGTGCGTGTATCACACCAGATTTTTTCATTCAAAATCAATAACAAATGTGGTACTTTTACTATTAGCAACACTTTTATCCCTAGCAACGGTGATTCGTTTTACATTTGGCAATACTGAAGTGTGATGTTGGTGACACTGTTAGTCTATGTCAAATTCGAGGTTAGTAGGTTAGGTTTTGAGTCAGTTTTGACATAGATTAACGCAAAACCTAACCTGCTAACCTCGAATTTGACATAGATTTACAGTGTCACCAACAACACACTTCAGTACTGCCAAACGCATAACATCAACTGGAGCTGCTTATTGTGATATAGTACATAAGAATGAGTTATGCTCATCTTGGTTATGTTTTGACAGTGTCACTTTTTTTCATGGAAACTGTTTGGTTTTCATTCCTAGCAGGATTCACATGTATGATTACAGCATTATATGCGACAACAAGCAAGCCGGAACAATCTATATTGACAAATTCCCTTGGTCATACTGAGATACGAGCTCGTATTGTGCTTTTACGATTGGGTTAACTAGCAAACAAAGGGCAATCTAAATTTATAGTAAAGTAAAGTATAGTACTAAATAAAAGTACCATTACACTATCAACTATAGTTTTCTTAAATCTGATTGACTTGGCATGAATATGCTCGATAAATTTAAATAAAAACACATTCTTAGTTTTATTTCAATTTCTCAGAACAGGTAGACCCAATAAAGCTCTTTTACTTCGATTATTTTCGAATATCTTAAATACGACTTCTAGATTCTCTATTTTAAACTAAACTAGATATTTTACAGGGTATTTAAGAGAAAACAGAAGTTTTAATTTCCAAACAATTCCATTTATTCCGTAGAATTTACTGCGGTTTTTTCTTCCCTTGTCTACAAGATGAAGGAAGTATGGTAATCGTAAAAACAAACTTTCAAACATTTTTTCAGATCTGTAAGTTGCAGAGTCCATAGCGTAATGGTCTTATGCCTGAGGCTCTGTTCTGCTTGCAGTGCAGTTTATAAAACAAGTCAATAAGCACAGAGTTGGGGTGTTTTATGTAGCTGCAATACTAAGCTTAAATTTCATTCAGTAAATGTATTGGAAAAAAGATACCGATTAATAAATGAGTTGAGTAAGGAACGCAAAGGGCAAAGCTTGTTTTTCACAGGGTTGAAGTCGAAGTTCAAATTAATTGAATATTAGATTTGGGCAGAGTAAATAGCCAAACCAAAAGAAATGAATAATCACAAAGAAGTTTGCTATGTGCAGGTCAAAGAACCGTAGATTTCAATATAGCTAAGCATGTAAAATTGTGAGCAATCTAAGAAGCCAGAAAAATAATATTGTTGCAACAAGCAATTAAGAAGGCAGACATAGCAATTGTGAGAAGCAGACAACACATAAAGCAAGGGAAAAGCAAACAGCAAGACAGGAAAAAAACGAGTAAAAAGCAGATAGATGGACATCGAAAGCATTTATGAGAAAGTGAACTTTTTAAAAGGATCAGTGCAATTACGCGAGTGAACAGAGCAAAGCAAATAATAAAACATGTGGTGGCGCAAAGAGACATTTTAACAATTAAAAATGTGGACAATATTTTAGATATAAGAAATTTTTAAATTCAATAATTTGTAAGTAAATTTATTTCAAAATGTATTTGATTTGAACATGGCTAATTTCCGTTTGTATAGCATTAGATTAGCATTAATTTGTTTATAGCGGACTTCAGGAGATAACCATTGAATAAATTGTAAGATTGACATGAAATTTTGTGCTCCTTTTTATATAATAAAATTAAATATTTTGAGCTAAAAAGTGTTTCACTGTGTTAAGCAAGTGGTATAGTTCATATGAGAACGTTTGTGGCGATTTCCGCAAACATAAATTATTTCACCAAGAGCATCTCCGAGGAAACGTTCGCCACCCACATCAAGATTACGAAGAAGGATTCCAGCCGAAAAGAGGGTCCAGAGCCAGGGCATTCCACTGCGACGCATCAGGCAGGAGTGCAGGACACCGACCAGCAGCACAGACACCGGGGGAAACCGTTCCAGACGAAGATACGAGCTGGGGCCCTCTTGCCGAAGATTGAAGCAAACACGAAATATTAAGGTAGTGTCTAACCCTAAAAATATTAGCGTCAGCATCCAGAAATTTTTATGAATGCGAGACAATACTGTACTGAACAAGATTCAATCCTCCAGCGAAAGTGCTTTTCAAATTACTAACCAGAGTCCAGTTGTGAGGTTAGGTGGACATTAAACAATTGCAGAAATTCAATCGGCGTCCCTTCTGACGTCATAAGACAAATTCATTCCTGAAACATAAGAGAATAATAATCGCCAAAGCACTACGATTTAAATAAATACCTCTTCGAATGTTCACAAATTTGATTTTTAATGTCAACAACGCTTGCCGCAGCACAATACGAACCATTTTTGTAATTTTGACATCATACATTTGCGACTGCGTATTTGGAACAATTTCGGGTGGCCAGTGGCGCACCAGTTTAAGTAAATATTCACAAATTATTAGGAATTCACCCCTTTGAATAGAGTTGATTGACTACCGAGATAGCATTATGAGAATAAAATTGCAGATAAATAAAATACGAAAAAGAGCATAATACTACTTATTTTGGGTCAAGTAAAATAAAAAATACAAAACAATCTTATTTTACTCAGTCCAAGTCTTGAAATTATGATTGCTAAAAGCACATATCATAAGTGGTGATATCAAACCATAGCAATAGATGACGAAAAACATTTCTCAATTCTGTCTGTCTGTATGTGCGTGTGTCTGTTCGTCTGTCTGTCTGTTCGCGTTATAGCTCAAAAACTATTTGTTGGAGAAAGACGATATTTTAGAAGCGGATTAGAACTCGACCTGGTTCGAAACCGAATGATTTTCGGTCTAACATATAAAAACTGAGCACCTTAACTCTTGTCTGTTATTGCTTTAACTCAAGAGCTATTAGTTAAATAAAAGTAATGCTTTGCACATAGCTCAGGTTTTTATCTTTGGCAATACTTTATGGTAAATACGTTGAGCTGCCATACTCAATTTTAATGATTATTTAAATGCATACTGAAAATGTGAAAATTGCTTTCATCCCAGATAAAATAAGAGAAAGGTTGACGTGGGCGGTGGCGATCTTGCTGGAAGCATTTCGCTCTTCAATCATAGTTCACTGAATATTGATTGCAATAAATGTCTGTTCCATATGAAGGCTAACAACATTTTTGCCTGCCTTATATTTTCTAGATTTTTTTATAAAGAACTAAATTTTACAGTCAGTAGCATAAGAAGATGATCTCAGTGTCTGTGTCTTAAGATTGAGTAAAGAAATAAGAGTTAGGACACCACTGTAAGAGTGTGACGCTTGATATTAGGTGTTAGCATCATGTATGAATTTTCTCCATATATGCATCGCAATAATTAGTTTCTATCTCATTTGCCAATTCTCTTTAGTCCAAGTCGTCGCTCGTCGCACATATGACCACAAATGTATAACATATGATAACAGCCATTTCAAATTAAAAGCACCAGTTCAACTACCTATGACAAAAGCCACTCTGTGCCAACAGTATAACGAAGTATCGATTGTTGTGTGCACCGTCTCATAATAATAATAATAATAATATAGTCTTTATTTGCACATACGTATAATCATGATTCACAATTTACATAGCTTAAAAATAGAAAATATATTCAGGTGTTAATTAAAAAAAATATATAATAGTTTTACATACCGTGTATTTCGCCTTTCTTACGGTATGTTTTATCTTTGAATTTTAGGAAACGAATTAAGGTGATGGTTTACGTTTTTTCAATTAATTTGTCTTCAAATATTTTTATTAATCTACTCTAAGCTAAAATTTGATGTGAAAATAACTGATAACAAAAATTCTATCAACACCGGTTTCTTATTTTGAGTTGTAGAAGTTGCTCGAAAATGTTAAAATTCTATAGGTCATTTAAATAGCGTTAATATTAGTGATGGGCCTATCCGGAATGAATAATCGGAAAGTTTCCGATTGTTCAAAAAATCGGAAGGTTCCGATTATATCGGAACGTTTCGGAACTTTTCGGAATTCGATTATTTTACTGTTCGGTGCACAAAATTGGGAACTTTCGGAATTCGATTATTTTGCTATTCGGAACACAAAATGAGAAAACGAAATGCCAATTTGAACTGAACAGAATACGGAATGTTGTGTTGACTCACTTGACTGCTATATGCTGGTGAATGGCACTAATGGCAGTGGTATTTCATAGATTAATTATTAGATAGTACAACTTACAGACTTCAAATTCATGTATTGTTTTATACTATCTATTATGTACTTTATGTGCCATTAAACTTTAAAATATCACTAGCATTTTCCGAAAGTCTATTAAGGTAACTTCTGTAATAATTTGAAAAAATATTTTATTTCCTCTTATATGCCACTTGTTACGGTCTTAAACTGACTTTACGACACCGCACCGGCTCATACAATAACGAAACGGCCGGCGCGGGCCGTAACTGACGAAATCGGGACGAAATATTTCCTAGGCCGCCACCCACGCCGCAACAAGTTAGGCCTAGCTAGACTTTTAGTGGAGATGGGCGGGTCCTTTAACGAGATTATTTGAGGGTAACGGCCAGAAGGTCGGTAACTAACGGTAAAATAAAGAGGGCGCCATCAAGCCTGTCTTAACCCGAATAACCGGGCCTGGGCGGTTAGACGGGGGCGAAGTATTCAAGATACTCCATCGATAAGAATTCTCATGAGCTGCACGCTCAAATAACAATTTCGGGATTGCCTTATGCAAAGATTGTAATTAGGTGCCAATCGGCCGCGACTACGCAGCTGTCTCACCCACCTGTACGCTCAAGGCTCCCTCGTTCCGTCGCACAATAATCATTACACTAAAGGGACGCTTATCTGAAACAGAACATGCACAAGTCGAAACAAAACAATAGTTCCCTTAATTAACAAGTCATATATTCAATCACGGGTTACAATGGGGCAGCGGAGTGCGTCGCCCTATATATATATATATATATTATATCTAAGAAAACACCAGCTAGCGCACGTTCTAAACCTAGCGACAGATGTACAGAATACACAAGATAGCACTAGGCGCAAGCCCGTGAAAAGATACAGTCTAAAGTTCGAAATGAATGCGCAGCATGTGGGCGCGAAGCCTTATGCAACATACAGTAATGTAAGCCCTTGTAAATAGAAAATCGGTAATTTGAAATGAACGCACAGCATGTGGGCGCGACGCCTTATGCAACATACAGTAACGCCAGCCCTTGTAAAATAGACAGTCTGTAATTTGGAAATGCGGGCAAATATGACGACAGTGATTGTAGGCACAAGAGACATGACGGGCTCGCTCGCGGCGTTCCAAAACAACTCGCACACGGGACTTAATGCTCCCCGCGGGACAGGAACACTCGCGTTCACAACGGTAATCAGTTCAAAGACAGGCTGCAGTCTTAAGTGGCAAGTACATTCGATATTCGACGGTTATAGTGATGAGTGGGTATCCGCCATAATGGCGACGTGCGACGCGTCAGGACGCGTACAACTTGACGACGAAAATGGGCCACTTACGTTCTGCGGGACAGATCCTCGAATGTCGAGATGAAGGGGACGACCCCTTACTTACGGGAGCAGAAACTGGACTCAAGATGCACCCACGCTACGCCGAAACAATTCGGAGCTCGCACAACCACAACACCTCTCGAAGGTGAAACAATTCTCGCAGCGCTCGCTGCAACACCTCGAAACGGGCAACACCAAAGGGGGCCTCCACGGCAACAATATTAATCAACAGCGGCAGGCGTCCTCGGGCACCTAAGGGGCCAAAGGACGCCGCCTGGATAACACAACCACCAAACGAACGCTTTCTGCAACGGGCTGCGATCAACTGCTTAGAGGGAAACGCTGCAACATGACACATCGGTCGCGTCCCCACGTGACTATATCTCGGCAGCCAATCGTGAGGCGATAAGATGAAACAAATAAGTGCCGGTGACAAAGACAGCCAATGGCGAGGCGCCCAATAAAACAAATAAGTGCCGGTGACGAAGAGAGCGCGAGGCCTCGCAGTCACACCAACAGCGTAAATTCTAGAAGGTTCGGAAATCCTGCGAGCGTTAACACCCGATTGTCAAAGTACCAACAAAGGGGTGCCCCGGATGACGAGAAATACTGCGCTTGAGGCCAACTATGTGCAAAATCATTATTATGGAATTAGGCGATGAAGCCAAATAAGTAACTAAAAGGGTTTAACATACGGGCACGCTGCCCTAAAGCCTAGGTGGCTAATTAAAATACAAAATGACCTCACACACTGTGCGACTCAAACTCATAAATTATTTTACTGGCGGTCCTGCAAACCCAAACAATAGATGCCAACGCAGATAAAAGCTTACGGCGCGACGCAAATTTGCACGCACTTCATCTTCCTTCCGCTTGTTGTTGTTTCGCTCGTTTTCTCTTGCTTGCATTTACGGAATGTAAAATAATCGGATGATATTCCGATTTTATAAACATTCCGAAATGGAACATTCCGATTATTGAAATCATCCGATTATGCCCATCACTAGTTAATATACAGTATGTCCCCGGTTGAGTTACAAAGAAGGTAAAAACGTGTATTTTTTACTTCTCAAAAAAATCTCTCTTTATAAAAAAATCCCTGCTTGTTTTCAAACTAAAAATGCACTTGCCAAAATTTAAATATCTCCTTTCGTATACGGGGGAGGTTCGAAAATAAGAAAATGGCTCAAAAATAAAGCACTCTTATTTTTCAAAATAGACTAAAATGTTATTTGAAAAAGTTGCTTAGAATTAAAAGTAGGTGTCAAATATAAAGCTACAGCCACCTGCTCTAAAAAACAATTTTCACTGGTTTTTCTTATTCTTCCACTACCCTGCGAATTACCAAACGCGATACTTCAAAGTTAATTTATTGACGGCTACGATAGGAGTATATTGTCGAATTTCAGTTTCGTTCACTTAACCTGAAATATATGTGACCCGAAGTTAATGCTAAAAATCGCATTTTTCTGTCAACAGAAACACAGATATCATAAAAAAATTAATAATACGCGATCCAAACATCAATAGCAATTCAAAACAATTATAATTTTTAATAGAAATGTTAAAACAAATATTTCCAATTAACATTATCGTATATTTTGAAAAATAAGGGTACAATCCTTATTCTTAAGCCATTTTCATATTTTCGAACCTCCCCCGTATACGAAAGGAGATATTTAAATTTTGGCAAGTGCATTTTTAATTTGAGAACAAGCAAGGTTTTTTATCAAGGATGATTTTTTTGAGAAGTCAAAAATAAACTTTTTTTCTTTCTTTGTAACCCAATCCAGGGACATACTGTATATTATTTTAGTAACACATACAACAATAAAAACTTATGAATCTAATTTTCGGTTTTCACATCGGCTGCCGGGCAGGGTTTTACAAAATTACATTGTTGACTTAAACTGTAAACTACATAAAAATTCTCCTGGGGAATTTGAATTCCAATTTACTCAAAATTTAATCTTAAAAGGGTGATCGATCGACAATATCCTCGAAACTCAAACAAAGTTGTTAAATTAGGTTCGGATGAAAACGCATTGTACCAGAAATCGCAAATAAGGGACTCCGACATTCGAATACGTCGTGGAGTGGAGTATACCCTTTAGAGCTGTAAAAAGAAAACCCTGCTTTGTGGTTAAGTACCTTTCCGTAAAAAAGCGGTAATTCAATTTGTGGAAAGAAAGTTAACAAGCATTTGGTCGAAAGTGTCCTATATCAGTTCCTAAATTGTATTTGTACGAACGGATTTGAGATTAAATTCATCACTGTACCTACTTGAAGGTTTTTAAAATTATATTTTAAATTATTTTTTTTTACAAGAAACTGTTTGTAATAGTATATCTAATTACCAAGATTATTCTTTATGAAATGTATACTTTATTATTCCTTTCTTTTATAATTACTTAGATTTGTGTTTTATAAAGCTAAATTTTAATTCAATTAATCACTTTCAATGCGTTCATCATTAATAATTTAAAATAAGAACCACCCAGTATTGTATTGTATTTGTACATTGTTTCTCTTAAATACCTTTGACCTATTTAGAAATTTAAATAATTGTTCAATAAAATACGCTGCCATCGCATATTTTCAACTGCAAAGATAAAATGTTAATCTTTGAAATAATCCATTATTAAACTGACTGCTCCTAGAAATCTACCACCGGCATTCAAATGCTTATGGAGCTCTCCTACCTAAAATGTAGCAAACAATGCATCTTCTGAGCGGAAATATTCACATTGGAATTTGAAATTATTTTTGAAGTCGAGATGAATTTATTTGCTAGACATTGCACATATATTTAAAATTATTACGGTTGATTCCACATGGAGAACCTCTGCAATTTTCTCAGTGCACTTCCTACTCAACCACAACTTGGTGAATATTAAATAACTCATTTGCATAAAATTTATGCTTCGGTAAATTTGTTCTGGTGCTTCACATTTTCCAGTATAGTTATATGAAGTACGTGAAATGAAAATAGAGTGGAATATCTACTTGAAACTTTCAATCCCTTTCCACAGCTTCTTGTTTTCTACGCAATTCCTTCTAATTAAACCCTTTGAAAAACAAAATTATTCAATGCCGTTTTACACTACTAGAAGAACATGTTTCTTCTTCGTGATAAAAATGCTATTAACTTTAACCGAAAAAAAGAATAAATGCAGTGGAAAATAGCTACTGGAGGAGATGTTGTGGTGTCACCTTATTAGACCGAGTAAGAACTGAAACTATCAGAGAGAGAATGGGGGTAGAAGTAACGCTAACAGACACTATCGAAAAGAAACAACTGTCCTGGTACGGCCATATGAAACGAATGGAAGAAGGGCGATTGCCGAAGGAAGCATGGAAATGGATCCCACATAGAAGAAGAAAACGGGGGAGGCCCAGAACAAGATGGGGTGACGGAGTAAAAAAGGCGATGAAACAACGAGATTTAAGTGAAGATGCGTGGCACGATAAGAAGGAGTGGCGTTCGGGATGCGATAGACGGCCAAGAGAGCTGTAAAAAAAGTCGCAATATATATATATATATATATAACTTTAACCGAGTTGCATCTTATCTCAGCAGGTACACGTACGTTTATAATACGTCGAAAAACCGTTGATATAGTTGAAAAGATTACTCATTGTAAATTAAATTTTGAATTTTAGTAAAACAGTTAACGTCATTTTCTCAACCTTAATTAGACGTTGATTGTTAGTCATTCTTTTTACTGTTTCCTTAATTATTTTGTGCATTAAACGTGTTGGTTGAAATATTTATTGAGTGTGTTTATATCACGCCGACATATCGTTAATTTTAAGAACTTCTTAGACCAGTAGTTAATGTAAAACGTAAAACGCTTAGAAAAACATGGAAATTTAACATTTTTTATATTACATTAAAATATCGTTAATATAAAACGGTTCTTAAATTAGTAATCGACTATTAACGTCGCTATAACGTTGTTACAACAACGTGATAATAACATTTTTGCATAACTTTTTTATGTCATTGATTTTAAGTGCTTTTTAAACGAGCAGTAAACGTGAAATGTATATTTAACGTTTATAAAAACATGAAAACTTAACATTTTCCACATTACGATAAAATAACGCCTTCTAGATTAGTGTCAACTTTTAACGTCGATATGACTTTAATACAACAACGCGATAATTACGTTTTTGCATTACGTTTCCATGTAGTTGATTTTAAGTGGATTTTAGACCACCAGTTAATTTTAATGTTAACATGACGTCCACAAAATCTGAAAATCTGTGAGTTAGGAAGTTGTGTATTTATTATTCCAGTTTGACTTAAGGCTAGTAGAATATGTTGCATTAGAAGAATATATGGTAGGTATTTTTTTTTTCATTTAAAGCAAAACGGCTGTCGACTCCGATTGGAACTACACCGTGTTAAAGCAGCTACCCCATTTGTTTTGAGATTTTGTTTATCAACTGAAGTTGCATTTTTATTCTATTGGGCTGGGTACAACAAAAATTTTTCAGAAAACAGTAACGTTATTTTGTCGTTAATACTTCACCTAAATAATATGTCAATTTTGTATCAAATAAAACCTCGTTTCAACGTAAAAAAAACAATTTGAAGTTGTGGTTAATAGAAATTGTGCAATAACATAACGTTCAAAAGACACCGGCTTGACAACCAAACGTAAAAAGCTCGTTAAATAGTCGACAAAAATGTGTTTTTGAATCGCATTTTCACGTCCACAGATAACGGTCTTGTTTGATTATGATTTAAATGTTAAAATACCGTCACAGGCTGGCGTCGAATTAACCACATAACGTTGAAAAATTTCTTGATTTTTACGACACTTCAACGGTAATATAACGCTCGGTCCAAAGTGATGTTTCAACTTTGTTCAACGTGTCTGAGCACACTGCTTCTAGCGATGTGATAGATAAAATTTAGTAAAATTGTTGACGCTCAATAAGCAATTTTAGAATACACCAGACAATTTTCATTTCAAATAAACAAATGAAATATATTACTTTCATAACATTAATAACCAAGTTAAATTAAAGTTCGGGGTGATGCAATTCATTCAGCAGTTTGACCTGAGACTTGACAGGCAAGGTCCACTGATTATATCTTCCAAAATCCAGTCGTCTATCATAGTCCAGAAAATATAAACAACCCTAAAATAAATTATTTAATTTGTAAGCAGAACGCTCTTTATTGGCTTTTTAGTTTACCTTATTTATTAGATATATTTGAGAAACTAAATTAATTGAATGTGTCTCTACAGGGAGACAATATTATACCCCATTTTGCAATGCCTTATAAAATTTTTTTAGCTCGCTAAAAATGTAGAGTTTGTGAAATAGAGAACCATAGTGAAGTATAAAATAACACACTTGAAAGCGTTACCTCGTCTCAACACTGCACCATGGAAAATTACGCCAGGATTGAGTTTATTCTGTGGATATAAACAAGCCCATTCATCTGATAGAAATTCTATATTTAATATTTCTTTCTTTCTAATTTTTGTTTAGTCTTCTATCGATCATTTCTTCAGTTTTCCTTTATGTACAATACAATGTATAACAAATGTAAAATACGGTTTAGTTTGATTCCTGATGAATCCGTGTACATTTATTGTGTTGTAAATAAATACTCGTAAGTTCATTATTTATAACACACCTAAATAGTTCCCATTTTGTTAAAACTTCCTAATATGGTTCTTCTGCACTAAAACACTGAATAAATATATCTTGAACAAGCAGAGGGTCGCTATTTGCAAAAGGGTTTGCCTATAAAAATAGTTTAAAAACCACTGCCTCTAGGCACCGTTATTAACGGCCTACTAGGTGATGATTTCAGCATAATGTCTTTCGAAGACGGACCAATTTTTCTATTTCTACCACAACTATGGTTTCGGTATCCAATTTTTAAAGGGACTGAGTATTGAACATTTTACTTTCAGCACCACAGCCAAGTTTCCTAACCACTCGACCAAGCTGGGATCCGTTGCATTCGTATACTTTCATCGCCAGTTCTTGTTTCTATAGCCTTTCCAGTTCTCCTTTTCACCCTCACTTCTGAGGCAGCGGCCTCTCCTCTATATTAAATATTAGTAATCTATATTTATACTAAAATTTCATACAGGTGAAACAGAAAACTTATTAATTCTCCAAATATTACTAAGAGACAATCAGCCAAAGAATTGCTTTCGACCCCGACCATTTTTACAAATTTGCTATTTTTGCCGTAGCCTCACACTCGTGACCAACGCAAATTATACGTAAGATCTCATTACCCTACAAAAAATTTCTAAAATAACCACTTTGGCCGAAAGTCGAAAAATTAAGCAGTGTTCAACGATTAAGGAAATTTGCAGCTATTTGCTGAAAAATTCCATTTTGAGATTAAAGAATTGTTCAAACTGTAAAATTGTAGAAATATATTTCAATCACGTGTGTCTTCTTCAGTCTACATTGTTTTAAAAAGTTAATAACATATCAAAATCCGTAAGTAAAATAAAATAAGTTAGTGAACAATCATAATTTTCTCAAATTTTAACACAAACTGACACAGAACCTAACCTGCTAACCTCGAATTTGACATAGACTTACAGTGCCACCAGTAAACAGAAAGTTGGGAGAAACTTAAAAGCAAAAAATTCCTAGAATTTAATGCAACATTTCCTGCTCTTTCCTTACTCTTTAATGCCCATTCTGTATTAATAATTATCAAATTTAATATAATATACAATAATTTTAAAAAATATTAAAATACTGATGATTAATTAAAAAGCAATACAAAAAATACAATGAAAAATTAATTAAAATAAGTTGTGATAAATTATGTTTAATTTTTTTGTCAGTTCTATAGTTAATTGCTTTGGGACTTGTTTTATTTCAATCATTTCATATATCAAGCGTTTATGTAAGTTATTTTCTATATATAAAATTTTTGGTGAAGAAAAATTGAAATTGTGTAGTTTTGCAACAGTGTGATCTGATAACGCAGTGTTTAGCTTATCAGGAGGACATTTTTATTTTAATAGAGTTTTTGTGTTGATTCAATCTTTTAATTAATCTTTGTTGATAAACCACACAATTTTAATTTTTCTTCGCCAAAAATGTTATATAGAGAAAATAACTTAGATAAGCGCTTAATATATGAAATGATTGAAATAAAAAAAAAGTCTCAAAGCAACTAACTATAGAACTGTCATAAATTTGATTTTTATTAATAGAAATTAACTTAATAAAAATAATTGTGCCTTATGGGATTTCTAATTTTGAAACCATATTTAGCGCATGTGCATATTGAATGACCAGCACAATTTTATCTGTCAATTGCACTAAACTTTTCCTCCAAGACGCTTTACAAAAGATGTTTTCAAATATTTTGCTAACAATTTTTCTATTAATTGCAACGTATCTGATTGTAAGTACAATTAACATTACATTCCTTTTACTATTTCAATTGTTATCATTTTATTTCAGACATTTTCCATAAATAAAGCTAATTAATGTTAATGCGCCAGTTTTGTAGAAGCCAAAATGGAGTGTCACCTTTTACAATAATCGATTAAGAAACGTATAAATAATTTTACTAAACTTTTATCAAATGTTCTTAATACATTTAAATTACAGATACCTACTTATTTCAAAATATTCAGAGACCTTATCGTTATTCTTTATTAGAAGAAAAATGGTACACATTTTATTGATGTTACTACTTTTTTAAACTTGCAAGGTAAAAAAGAAATTTGAGAAAATTATGATTGTTCACTAACTTATTTTATTTTACTTACAGATTTTAATGTTATTAACTTTTCAAAACTATGTAGACTGAAGAAGACTCAAGGTATTGAAATATATTTCTACAATTTTAAATATTTAACCAATTCCTTAATTGCAAGATGGATTTTTTCAACAAATAGCTGCAAATATTTTTAACAGTTGAACATTAAACTACTGCCAGCTACCTATGTATTAATTATAATTAAGTATAGTCTTCTTCCTCTGACATAGGCGAGTGAAATTATGCTGCAAATGTAAATAAGAGTGTTATTTTGGACACTCCAGTACCCCTAGTTTGGTTTAAATTCCAATTCTACCTAACGTGTAACATATAACAAACAGTAATATTAACATCAGCAAATTCATTATGATTGCAGTTTTTTCACTAGGCCAGTCAAGAACTGCTGACTGCTTGCAATGAATTTTCAACGTATTTATATCTGCAACCGCTGCGCTGTTTACGAAATGTAACCCGTATCTACAATTAATTATATAAGTTAAGAAATCATGTTTTGGTTCCTAAACAGTCAGTTTGAATAGAATAATAAACAAAGAACTGAAAAACCTCTGGGCGAATTGGTCACTATTTTTGTACATATGTATTTGACAATTTGTTTACGGTCTACATGTAATACACATTAAGCGATATCGCAACTATCTCGTCAGGATAGCTCAAGGGCTCCACCGTCGGACTGCCTGAGATTGTCGTGAGTTCGAATCTCAGTTCCAACAAAACTTTATTTAAGTTATAAAAAATTCTACTTTACATTTGAAATCACACTTTACCGGTGCTCTCTTTCCCTTTCGAGATCAGCGCTAACGGTATTGATAAACCGCCGGCCCGGTTTTATACCAAGTCTTTTCGTCTAGGCTACGCAATTATTAATTCCCTTCTCATTCACGAATTTTCTTTAGCTGAAGTTGTTGACACATGTAACGATAATGAGTGTAACATAATATTATAACGGCTATACCACACTGAAAGAATAGGTTCAACAGACTACGAAGTTTAAATGTGTCTTAAGCATAGAGGGCGTCACAAACAGCGCATAACAAAAACTACTCAATGCCGAAGTATTCATAAGGGGCTTGCACGGTGTCCTCTTGTTGAATTTAATTTTACCTTAAAATTATAGCCATTTTCAAGTTTGCATGTCGTAATTACAATCTGAATAACCTGTTTTGTTTAGTTTGGGAATTACTAAGAGCTCAATTTTACTGTTTCAATCAGGAAAAGGGGATACTGTACTACAACCGTGCAGAAGAAACGTAAGTAATGTGAGTATCCAACCAATTACAATCAGTTTTATCACTAGACAATACACAGACACAGATTACATCTATTATTTGTAACGCCGTCATAGTAGAAAAGCACAAAGCCCGAATCAAGTCTTGAACGATTCTAGTTTAGGTCTGTAGATGTACACAATAAATAACATGGCCACAATTACAGTTGCACAGCAATGATGTTTTGTAGTACAAAACTGTAAAGTTATGTAAAATAAAAACATATATAAAGTGTTTGTCAAACACTGACTTTATGGAACTAAAACAACATTCGTCATTTTCAGTTCCTGCCACAGATTTTATTGAAAGATCACTACTTTATCTAGATATTATCTTCGTTAATGTAACTGACAACTGACGGCATCTAATTTACACTTCAATTCCTTCCCCAGACTAGTGGCTGGTGGAAGTATCGATTGCAGTTCAAGTTCGACAACCGTTATTCGCTTCATCCGCAAATAAATGATTCCATTGTAATATATTGAAGAAAAATACCTTCGTTCCATATCTATCTATTTACAGAAGTTTCAGCTACCCCAACCGCTTTTAAGAATGTAGACGTTCTTTCGTACACAAAGTTGACTAACGCGAGCCTTTTAGGTTGATATAGCCAATGCACTATGTATATCTGCGGAAGTTTTAATGAAAGCATAACTTTTAGAAAACTTTGAAAGAAGACGAAGCTCCCCTAGCTACCCTAGCTTACATGAAAACTTCCTAACTTTGACAATTTGAACAATTAACGATGTATTTGGAGCGTTGTTAAATAAAATACTTAAAAGCTGTAACGTCTTATACTTTAAAGCTGCAGTTTTATTCTGCAGCCTTCCACGAATATATATTATTGAGGGTGTTTTAATTTTTATTATTATATATATCAGCAGCAAGAAACCATTAAAACATTGATTTAAAGCAAATAAAATTCAACTGTATTATTGGACATCTCACTTCCCGAGTTGCTGGAAAATTACTAAAGTCTGTCCAGTGCCAAAGGATGGCAGTAAATATGATTGCAAAAACTATAGACCAATAGCTTTACTTTGAGTACCTTCTAAGATATTTGAAAGTATTCTTCATAAGTACATTTTTTCTCATATTAGGCCATATATATCTCCATATCAACACGGATTTCTGCCAAAACGTTCCACAATGACTAATCTTTTAGGTTTTACTCAAACAGTGACTGAATCAATGAGCAAAGGTAACCAAGTAGATACCACTTATACTGACTTTGCAAAAGCGTTTGACACAGTCCATCACGATACCCTTCTCTATAAACTGCATTTATTTGCTATTTCAAGAAATCTTTTAAAATTATTCACGTCATATCTACGAGAGCGTAAGCAATATGCAGTTTTTCGTGGTTGTTCATCTATATAATACCATGCTTCATCCGGAGTTCCACAAGGATCGAATTTGGGACCGCTACTATTTTTTATCTTAATTAATGACTTGCAGGAATGCATAAAATACTCTGAATACCAAATTTTTGCGGATGATTTAAAATTGTATAAGTTAATAACAGAAGCTGATGATTGCTTAAAACTACAAGAGGATCTAAATCGTGTTTGTCATGGAGCAAACAAAATCACCTAGGTTTAAATATTAACAAATGTTCATCTATATAATACCATGCTTCATCCGGAGTTCCACAAGGATCGAATTTGGGACCGCTACTATTTTTTATCTTAATTAATGACTTGCAGGAATGCATAAAATACTCTGAATACCAAATTTTTGCGGATGATTTCAAATTATATAAGTTAACTAGCTTTTACCCGCGACTTCGTTCGCGCGAGGTTCGTTATTTGTGTATTAAATAATGACTAATTATTTTCTGTCATCCCATCCCATCCCATCCCATCCTATCCCCGTCCCCGTCCCTTTCTCCGTCCCCGTCTCCGTACCGTCCCGTCCCGTCCCGTCCCGTCCCGTCTCGTCTCGTCCTGTCCCGTCCTCTCCCCTTCCATCCCATTCCTTCCCTTCCCTTCCTTTTCCGTCCAGTCCCTTCTTGTTCAGTCCCGTCCCGTCCAGTCCCGTCCCTTTCCGTCCCGTCCCGTCCCTCCCCCTTCCATCCCATTCCTTCCCTTTCCTTTCCGTATCATCCCGTTCCGCCCCGCCCCGCCCCGTCTCGACCCTTCCCGTCCCGTCCCGTCCCGCCCTTTTCCCTCCCGTCCAGTCCCGTCCCTTCCCGTCCCGTCCCGCCCCTCCTCTTCCATCCCATCCCCTCCCCTTCCATCCCATCCTTTTCCTTCCCATTTCCGTCCCGTCCCGTGCCGTCCCGTTCCGTCCCTTTCCTTCCCGTCCAGTCCCGTCCCGCTCAGTCCCGTCCCGTCCCGTTTCTTCCCTTATGTCATGTTCACCGTCTTGGACTTAAAAATAAATGCCATTTTCGCAATCAACGTCCCAATAAACCTCAATAACGACACCCATATCGATTTTTAGGCTTACTTACCCCATTTCACCCCCTAAGGGGTTGATTTTCGGAAAATCACGAAATACGTGTTTGCTTATTTGTTTTTAGGAGTACTCCTACGAAGTTTCAAGTCGAAATGTCTATTTAATATTATTTCTCCATACAAAATTGGAACCCCCATTTTACCCCTTTAAGGGTTGAAATTCGAAATATCCTTCCTTATTCCTTGTATACATCATAAAGGGAACCTCTGTGCAAAATTTCAGCTTTCTAGGTCCAAGGGTTTGGGCTGGGCGTTGATGAGTCAGTCAGTCAGGACTTTTAGAAATATATATAAGATAACAGAAGCTGATGATTGCTTAAAACTACAAGAGGATCTAAATCGTGTTTGTCATGGAGCAAACAAAATCACCTAGGTTTAAATATTAACAAATGTTCATCTATATAATACCATGCTTCATCCGGAGTTCCACAAGGATCGAATTTGGGACCGCTACTATTTTTTATCTTAATTAATGACTTGCAGGAATGCATAAAATACTCTGAATACCAAATTTTTGCGGATGCTTTCAAATTATATAAGTTAATAACAGAAGCTGATGATTGCTTAAAACTACAAGAGGATCTAAATCGTGTTTGTCATGGAGCAAACAAAATCACCTAGGTTTAAATATTAACAAATGTTCATGTATATAATACCATGCTTCATCCGGAGTTCCACAAGGATCGAATTTGGTGCTGCTACTATTTTTTATCTTAATTAATGGCTTGCAGGAATGCATAAAATACTCTGAATACCAAATTTTTGCTAATGATTTCAAATTATATAAGTTAATAACAGAAGCTGATGATTGCTTAAAACTACAAGAGGATCTAAATCGTGTTTGTCATGGAGCAAACAAAATCACCTAGGTTTAAATATTAACAAATGTTCATCTATATAATACCATGCTTCATCCGGAGTTCCACAAGGATCGAATTTGGGATCGCTACTATTTTTTATCTTAATTAATGACTTGCAGGAATGCATAAAATACTCTGAATACCAAATTTTTGCGGATGATTTCAAATTATATAAGTTAATAACAGAAGCTGATGATTGCTTAAAACTACAAGAGGATCTAAATCGTGTTTGTCATGGAGCAAACAAAATCACCTAGGTTTAAATATTAACAAATGTTCATGTATATAATACCATGCTTCATCCGGAGTTCCACAAGGATCGAATTTGGGACCGCTACTATTTTTTATCTTAATTAATGACTTGCAGGAATGCATAAAATACTCTGAATACCAAATTTTTGCGGATGATTTCAAATTATATAAGTTAATAACAGAAGCTGATGATTGCTTAAAACTACAAGAGGATCTAAATCGTGTTTGTCATGGAGCAAACAAAATCACCTAGGTTTAAATATTAACAAATGTTCATGTATATAATACCATGCTTCATCCGGAGTTCCACAAGGATCGAATTTGGGACCGCTACTATTTTTTATCTTAATTAATGGCTTGCAGGAATGCATAAAATACTCTGAATACCAAATTTTTGCGGATGATTTCAAATTATATAAGTTAATAACAGAAGCTGATGATTGCTTAAAACTACAAGAGGATCTAAATCGTGTTTGTCATGGAGCAAACAAAATCACCTAGGTTTAAATATTAACAAATGTTCATCTATATAATACCATGCTTCATCCGGAGTTCCACAAGGATCGAATTTGGGACCGCTACTATTTTTTATCTTAATTAATGACTTGCAGGAATGCATAAAATACTCTGAATACCAAATTTTTGCGGATGATTTCAAATTATATAAGTTAATAACAGAAGCTGATGATTGCTTAAAACTACAAGAGGATCTAAATCGTGTTTGTCATGGAGCAAACAAAATCACCTAGGTTTAAATATTAACAAATGTTCATGTATACAGTGTGTACATAAAGTAAGGAATAAATTCATTATCTAGAAAAGGGAAAGCTTTTCGGAAAAATCCTCAGACATGTCAACCTTTGTTTTAAGATGCGCATCTTTTGACGTTCTAGTCTCATTGGTGACATCATTACTGTTCCGGATATGACGTCATCGAATTTTTTTTCAAATGGCAACCTTTATTTTTGACAGCTCCATTTGAAAGAGCATATTTTTCTGCACACAACACATCAAAAGTTTTGTCATGTTACATAAGGAAATTTTCGATAAAATTAATGTTATAGTGAATTAAAATTAATTTATTTTATTCAGTTAATTGAACAAACTAATTAATTCAGGGGACTCTAAAACGTGAAGATCTGTTGAAAACTCAATTTGTAATTTTTGAGGTGAATCCAATACTTCCTTTATCGTAAAAGGAAGTAAAAAACATACGTTTTGTATTGACAGCCATGAAAAGTCATAGTGACAATTTGGAAAGTACCGAAAGATCAAATGTTATACGTTTGGCAGTACTGAAGTGTATTGTCAGTCTATGTCAAATTCGAGAGGTTAATAGGTTAAGTTTTGTTTGTTATTTGACACAGATTGACGCAAAACTTAACGTACAAATTTCGAATTTGGCATAGCTTGACAGTGCTACCAACACTGCAGTAGTAAGTGACATGGTTTTATCCCACTAATGAAATAAAGTAATTTCATTATTCCACTAAAGTGGTACTTTAGACCAGGGGTCGGCAACCTTTTTCGGACGGCGGGCCATTTTAAAAATAATTTTTTTTATGCGGGCCGCACATTCAAATGTAACTTAAATAGTGCTTTTATATCATATACGAGTATAAATATTATTAAAAATAAATATAGAAAAAATTTATTTTTTATTGACATGCTATAATAACAATGTTAGAGAACAAAAATTTTACAATTCTTAAAAGGGAAAAAAAAGAATATACAATTGCAATTAAATATGTATAAATATGTAAATATAAAATATATAAATATAAAAAATATAAAATATTGTAGTGAAACGTCATACGGCTGTCAACATGAACGCACATATGAACATACAGTAGCAAACTGGCGAAATGAAAGAATTAGTGATAAGCCTATCCGGAATGAATAATCGGAAAGTTTCCGATTGTTCAAAAAGTCGGAAGGTTCCTATTATTTCGGAACTTTTCGGAATTCGATTATTTTACTGTTCGGTGCACAAAATTCGGAACTTTCGGAATTCGATTATTTTACTATTCGATACACAAAATGAGAAAACGAAATGCCAATTTGAACTGAACGGAATACGGAATGTTGTATTGACTCACTTGACTGCTATATGCTGGTTGGCGAATGTCGACGAGTCGCGCCGTGTGCGCACGTGTATGATACGTGAATGGCACTAATGGCAGTGGTATTTCGTAGATTAATTATTAGATAGTACACCTACAGACTTCAAATTCAAGTATTGTTTTATACTATCTATTATGTACTTTATGTGCTATTAAACTTTAAAATATCACTACCATTTTCCGAAAGTCTATTAACGTAACTACTGTAATAATTTGAAAAAATATTTTATTTCCTCATATCCCACTGTGCGACTCAAACTCATAAATTGTTTTTTAGGATACTGCATTGCTAACTAGCATCTACATAGTTACCAATGCAGTATCCTAAAAAATCTTATACGATACACGACCGGTGGAATTCTTATGGTCTTGCCAAACATACAGGTCTCGCCCTACGGTTCGACCTGTAAAGTGTTGGCGCGGCCATAAAAATGTTGCTACCGGTCTAATAACGTAAATAGCTATTACTGACCGTCCTACAAACCCAAACAATAGATGCCAACGCAGATAAGGGCTTACGGCGCGACGGCGAGTGCTCTCATCGTAAATTTGCACGCACTTCATCTTCCTTCCGCTTGTTGTTATTTCGCTCGTTTTCCCTTGCTTGCATTTACGGAATGTAAAATAATCGGATGATATTCCGATTTTATAAACATTCCGAAATGGAACATTCCGATTATTGAAATCATCCGATTATGCCCATCACTAGAAAGAATGCTACACTTGCTAAGCGAGACGTCGTATTCGCTGGGGAGTGGGGATTAAACTTGCGCAGTAAAATAGGTTTCCCACTATGCTTCTGTTTGTCGCGTATTTTTGTCACCGGCCCCATTTCGGCACGCTTACGCTCTAAGTTTGTTGTTTTTTCCTAAAGTGCTTTGGCGGGCCGCGCAAAAAGTTGCAAAGGGCCGCATGCGGCCCGCGGGCCGCAGGTTGCCGACCCCTGCTTTAGACAGTTCATAAGTGTGGATAAAACTTCAATTATAAGGTGATTGTGGATAAAATGTCTTTTTTGCTATAATAAAAAGAGTGGTTTTTTATGACTTAGAAAGAGACCTTTACAAAGCTAGGAAGGACTTCAGTTTCAACACTTAATTAATTAGTTTGTTCAATTAACTGAATAAAATAAATTAATTAAAATTAATTAAATCGTTATAACATTAATTTTCTCGAAAATTTCCTTATGTAACATGACAAAACTTTTGATTTGTTGTATGTAGAAAAATATGCTCTTTCAAATGGCGCTGTCAAAAATAGAGGTTGCCATTTGAAAAAAAATTCGATGACGTCATATCCGGAACAGTAATGATGTCACCAATGGGAATAGAACGTCAAAAGATGCGCATCTTAAAACAAAGGTTGACATGTCTGAGGATTTTTCCTAAAAGCTTTCCCTTTTCTAGATAATGAATTTATTCCATACTTTATGTACACACTGTATAGTAGTAAGTAAGTAAGTAAGTAAGTTTATTTCATCATAAAAAAGATGTTTATATACATAATAATAAACGCCTAATTTTATACAACTTAAAACTTATTTAGTGTACTTCCCCATCTTTTAATTCAACCTTACTGCTATATTTGAGACAAGTTTTTAACATATTCTGAGCAAATTTTTTTAAATTGTTTCACATTAGTTAATCGTTTAGCCTCGTTTGGGAGGTCATTATACATTTTAAATCCTTTATAATAGAAGCTATTTTGTGTGAAACTCTTTGTATTTGCTGGAAGTCGGAAATTGTCTACTATTCTAGTTCTATAATTATGAACATCTTTATTATAAACTACATGATTACTCATATAACTAGGTAACATATTTCTTACCAGCTTAAAAATAAAAACCAACGTATTGAAATGTATCCTTTGTTTAACACTAAGCCACTGCAACATTTCTAGCATACTGGCAATTCTGGTCCGCCTATGACAACGCAATATTATTCTCATCGCTCTATTTTGTAAATTTTGCAGCCTTTGCAGGTCTCCTTCCGTCACTAAAAATAGCACAGTGGAACAGTATTCGAAATGCGGAGCAATTATACATTTATAAACTAAAATTCTAGACCATACATTTAATTTACTACTAATTCTACCAAAAAATCCAATCTTTTTAGCCGCCTTTTTAACAATAAAATCTATATGATTCCTAAATTTTAATCTATGATCAATAACTACCCCCAGATATTTCATTTCGGCAACGTATTCTATATTCGCACCGTCTATCGCCACATCATCTACTGGCTCCGTTAAAGGCCTGTTTGTAATAATCATGGCCTTTGTTGTCATCGTATTCAGCTTTAGTCTGTTACTTTTTAACCACTTTGACAATTTTATTAGTTCAGAATTCATTTTACATACCGCACTGTTAACATCACTATCACTCACTGTAATTAGGGTGTCATCTGCAAAAAGGTTTAATTTACACCTTTCGACAATTGTGTCCATGTCGTTTATATATAAAATAAAAAGAAGTGGTCCCAGTTTTGATCCTTGTGGTACACCTAATTTATTTTCTCTTGCTTCCGATTTGACTCCATCATAGATAGTTACTTGATATCGTCCGGAGAGATAGTCCCTAAACCAATTATTTGCCCTGCCCGTAATTCCATATTTTTCCATTTTAGATAGAAGTATATCTCTATCTATTGTCTCAAATGCACGCTTTAAGTCCAGGAACACAGAAACTATTTTTTTGTCCTTCTCGATCTCCTCTTTCCAGTTAGCCAGCACCATATTTAAAGCTGTTTCGCATGAATGATTTTTTCTAAAACCAGATTGGGTTTCCATTAATAAATTTTGTTTTTCGAGGTACTCTTGTAGTTGCTCTTTAGCTATTTGTTCTATTATTTTTTCTAATGTCGGGAGCATATTTATTGGTCGAAACTCAGAACACTTTTTGGTACCAGCAATTTTCGGAATAGGTGTTATTAGTGCTGTTTTCGATATTGTAGGGAACACTCCTGTTTGAAAAGAGTCATTTATTATTTCTAATAATGTATTGCCAATAACTGGAATAGCATCTTTAATAATTTCGAGTGTAATTCCATCTGTGCTTGTTTTATTCTTCATACTTGAAATCACTATATTAAGTTTTGCCATATCTATTTGCTGAAATGTGAAGACACTCGAACAATTTTGACCTATATTACACAAATCTACATTACCACTAGTGTTATCAAGACTTGCATGGATTTCTGTTATACTATCTATAAAGTATTTGTTGAAACTTTGAGCGATATCAGGAGAATTCGTCTTTATACCGTCTGTAAACTCGATAGAGTCTGGAACGTTTTTGCTGTCTGTTTTGATCAAATCTTTTAATTTTTTCCACATAGTTTTGGAATCTCCTCTACACTCATCTATCTGTTTCTGATAAACTTCGTTTTTTCGTAATTTTATGAGCCTATTATAATAATTTTTAGTCTGTTTATAATCGCTCCAATCCAATGGGTTATAATACCATGCTTCATCCGGAGTTCCACAAGGATCGAATTTGGGACCGCTACTATTTTTTATCTTAATTAATGACTTGCAGGAATGCATAAAATACTCTGAATACCAAATTTTTGCGGATGATTTCAAATTATATAAGTTAATAACAGAAGCTGATGATTGCTTAAAACTACAAGAGGATCTAAATCGTGTTTGTCATGGAGCAAACAAAATCACCTAGGTTTAAATATTAACAAATGTTCATCTATATAATACCATGCTTCATCCGGAGTTCCACAAGGATCGAATTTGGGACCGCTACTATTTTTTATCTTAATTAATGACTTGCAGGAATGCATAAAATACTCTGAATACCAAATTTTTGCGGATGATTTCAAATTATATAAGTTAATAACAGAAGCTGATGATTGCTTAAAACTACAAGAGGATCTAAATCGTGTTTGTCATGGAGCAAACAAAATCACCTAGGTTTAAATATTAACAAATGTTCATGTATATAATACCATGCTTCATCCGGAGTTCCACAAGGATCGAATTTGGGACCGCTACTATTTTTTATCTTAATTAATGACTTGCAGGAATGCATAAAATACTCTGAATACCAAATTTTTGCGGATGATTTCAAATTATATAAGTTAATAACAGAAGCTGATGATTGCTTAAAACTACAAGAGGATCTAAATCGTGTTTGTCATGGAGCAAACAAAATCACCTAGGTTTAAATATTAACAAATGTTCATGTATATAATACCATGCTTCATCCGGAGTTCCACAAGGATCGAATTTGGGACCGCTACTATTTTTTATCTTAATTAATGGCTTGCAGGAATGCATAAAATACTCTGAATACCAAATTTTTGCGGATGATTTCAAATTATATAAGTTAATAACAGAAGCTGATGATTGCTTAAAACTACAAGAGGATCTAAATCGTGTTTGTCATAGAGCAAACAAAATCACCTAGGTTTAAATATTAACAAATGTTCATCTATATAATACCATGCTTCATCCGGAGTTCCACAAGGATCGAATTTGGGACCGCTACTATTTTTTATCTTAATTAATGGCTTGCAGGAATGCATAAAATACTCTGAATACCAAATTTTTGCGGATGATTTCAAATTATATAAGTTAATAACAGAAGCTGATGATTGCTTAAAACTACAAGAGGATCTAAATCGTGTTTGTCATGGAGCAAACAAAATCACCTAGGTTTAAATATTAACAAATGTTCATCTATATAATACCATGCTTCATCCGGAGTTCCACAAGGATCGAATTTGGGACCGCTACTATTTTTTATCTTAATTAATGGCTTGCAGGAATGCATAAAATACTCTGAATACCAAATTTTTGCGGATGATTTCAAATTATATAAGTTAATAACAGAAGCTGATGATCGCTTAAAACTACAAGAGGATCTAAATCGTGTTTGTCAAGGAACAAACAAAATCACCTACGTTTAAATATTAACAAATGTAGTTGCATGTCATATACGCGTAAGCCATAATTCATTGTTTATAGTTATGCAATTGAAGGGGAAGACTTAGAAAGAGTGACTACTACAAAGGATTTGGGCATTTGGTTTGATGCAAAATTGACATTTAATCACCATATATTCCAATGTGTTAAACAGACTTACTAAATGATCGGATTTATACTGCGTAATTCAGCAAGATTCAACCAAATATCATCGTTTATTTACTTGTACAATGTGTATGTTAGATGTCACCTAGAATACGGTTCCATTATATGGTCTCCCTACTATAATTACCTTAAAAACGAGATAGAAAAAGTGCAAAGAAATTGCTAAGATATCTATATTACAAAGAATATACCCGACTACCAGGCCGTACCTTCTGTTACTTAGTGATTTCAACTTTCGAACATTAGAAACTAGAAGATGTGTAAGCGATTCTATATGTTTGTATAAAATTGTAAATTCTCTAATAGATTCACCACAACTGTTGCAGCTTCTTAAATTTAATATACCTGCTTATCAGCATAGGTCAGTTCTAACATTTTTTATTTCTGTTATACGAACCAATTATTTGATCAATTCACCTGTATATAAGATGATGCATTTTATAAATTCTTGGGAACCCCTGGATATATTTTTTATGTCTATAAATCAATTTAAGACACAGATTGTGAATATTCTTGATGAAACTCAGAGAAGTATACAAGACCAAAATGAATATGGTTAAGTTATGTTAATGAGATCATTGCTTAATTTATAATTTTTAATTTCTTGTCATTATCTGCATATGTATTATTGTTAATTGTTACTTGTTATTGGGCTTCGGCCTGTTAACGACATATTAAATAAATAAATAACGCTTCTCAGTGTGATTGTTGTTCCTGTTCTTGTGTTTCTCTCGTTTCTTTATTACTCCCATTTTCACACGAAAAATGGTGTAGTTCTTTCTTGCATCGGAGTACTTTTTTTGCTCGGAGGTTTTCTTATAATTTCTGAGTTTTTCCATTTTTTGCTTGTTTCCTCTTCCCTGATACCTCTGCGTCCCACCAGTAGATGGGTTTTCTGTTCTGTTTGTATATATATATACATTTTTTTGTGTTTATTACAGTTTATTTTTATTACATAGATGGATGTGTCAACTATTCCATCCTAGACTGTACTTAATATACAAAATATTTCAAACTGGAATCAAATAATGAAAGTTGCAACAGTACATACGGTATACTATCAGGAGCAGTTGAAAGTAAACGACCAAAATGTTAAATACTGTCTAGGAGTTGTAACAGCTTAAATACTGGTTTAATCAAGCATGTTTTAAAAACTCCTTTCGCACAACTAAAATATTGAAAAAACAGGTTCTACCGTCAATGCCATTTACTACCAATTACTACCGAAAATACATATATGTATACATAAATCTGCCCTCTTGCATCCGTAGGTGTCGAGGTTCGCTCTTTCATCCTGTTGCCCCCTTTGTTACCTTCCTGTTTTTGCCATAATCGTTGCTTTCTTTCGTCATATTGTTATATCTCTCAGAATTTTCCCTACACTATCATTCCGGGTTCCTCTGGGTCTTCCAACGTTCTTTTTGCTTCTTCCATACTCTTCCTACATTTTTTTCACTTGACTATTGATGTTTGTTCGTATTAAATCTCCTAGTCAGTTTAACTCTTTATTCGTCTACTGATTACACTCTTTCTTATTTTATGCTTTTGTTTTTACCCAGGATTTCGTGAAATGCTTACGGTGATCAGCTCCATTAATTGGTATGCATGGGTTATGTAGCCACTTTTATTGTTAATGTGTGTTAGTTGCTTGGCCGCCTTGTCTGTCTTTGTGCGAATTTCGAAAATAGGAAAATGGCAATTTTTGGAAAAGATTGCCTATACCCATAGAGAGAGAGATCGATTTCCGGTAGCCATATTGGGCATATTGAATGATAGACTGCTTCTGGTACTGTATGGTTTTCTTCCGAGACAGTAAGTGGATTATAAAAAGCATTGATAGGTTGAGTATTAATCCACTGAAATTCATCTAATAATGCTAGAATCCAAGAATATTTCAGAAGAAACTTATTTTTGCGCACCCTCCATTCTCCGGTATGTTATTCTGCTTTTACTAATCGCTTGACGATGTTGACGTATTTTAGGACACCTCGCTTAATATATTTTCGCCTTGGGGCGCTTTTGCCATCACGAGGAACATCTAGAAAATGGAGAAAATACTTTCTCCGAAGGCCTTTCTCTCCTATGATTCCCACCGTCAACTGAGGAGCAGCCTGCAGACCCCACGCCGGTAGTTCTTTGAGGCAGCTTTGCCACCGAATTCAGAACTACATTTTCCTGTGACTTCTTCATGGTCGCTGCCTACAGCTTGCACATGTCAGGTACCCCCTTCACGAGAACTGGAGAAATATCTCTCGTGTACATGCCAAAATAGTGTCTTACTTACTCTTCGCAATACGATTATAAGCAGATCGACTGCAGCTTTGCTTCTTGCATTGCCTTGTGTACGGCGAATTAGTTGTCACACCCTAGTACTTTTTAGTATTTTTATAATTGCTGTCGACGAATTTAGTCGCGCTCGATTACTTAACGTAAGGCACATTCAACAACGACGCTTGTGCGAGTAATGTTAATGACGAAGCAGTACTGCAGCTTTTGT
This sequence comes from Agriotes lineatus, assembly GCA_940337035.1. Classification (NCBI taxonomy): domain Eukaryota; kingdom Metazoa; phylum Arthropoda; class Insecta; order Coleoptera; family Elateridae; genus Agriotes; species Agriotes lineatus. The sequence continues at coordinate 1,641 of CALNHX010007101.1, read as the reverse complement.
TTGTTGCTCGTTGATGGCTAATACACAAATTAAAATTGTAATATAGGTAATTGGATATATAAGGCCTTCTGAACTGAACTCGTTTGTTAAAGTAAACAAACTTTATATACGGATGTTAGCACCCGTACTCCGTTATCGCACGGTTCGCATTTACGTTTGGGATACGTGCTAGTGTAACAGTTGCGAGGAAAATTGATGCCATTTTACTCTCTATTCAGTTTATTTGCAATTACTACATTCAAAACAAAATAAGACCTTAAGCTAAAATAACATCACTTCAAGTACATTAAAATCTACACGTTTATGCCTGTTATGATTTTATTTAATATTAATATGAGTGTAACAGTTGGTATATTTTTCTTGTGTACTATTTATGGTTTGGAACTGGTTATACATATTGTAAATAAACTTCGAAAGCTGCAATTTCGGAGATTTTTTTTGCTGTATGGAAGTGCTTTGTGATTTGGGAATTTACATGAACACAGTAGTGCTTCGAGTTTGGACCGCCTCGAACCAGTGGTTTTCGGACAATCCACCCCTTCTTGCTCAAGAACTAGCTGGAAAATCTTTGATACACCGATAGACAATTCCTGGATCACAGACTTTTGTTTTCGTCAAGCAAAATATTGCTATTTTTCAAATTACAATTGATATGTATAAATATCTAAGGGCGAATAACCAAATGAAATTATCTGCTTTCAGAATAGGTTCAGCACCTTGAACGGCAATGATTTGCATGCTAATTACGAAAAGCCCCGTATCTACGAATATTATTAAGTTAGAGGATGGGCACTTGTCACTTTTAATCAAAATCTAAATATTTTGGTTCTATCTCTATTATAAACGTTTTGTACATAGACGCATACCATACCATTTCAATAAAAATATCAGGGGTTCTTTTTACTGCGTCCATGAAGTTCCTAGAAACCGCAGACAGTAAAATGGTTAAAAATAAGTACAGTTTCAGCACTACTGTGGTTCAGAAAAGTGCACAACACAGTTAGATTTTTGAAAATATTTTTACTTTCCTCGTTTAAAAGACGAACGTGGTGTTATAATCACGAAAAGTTCACCTTCCAAGATTTCTTCAGACCTTCACGTTTCAAGATCCTTAGATGACCAACATATTTTCCTAATTCCATCTGTCTGCCAAGAGGCGATATCTCATAAATGGTATAAAATATCTTGATGAAATGTTGGTGTATTTAAAAATATTTTTGACATTTACCTCCTCTCTCTGTTTTGAGAGGTGGGGGGTAACTTTAGAATTTTAAATAGGATGACGTACGTTTGTTCATAAAATTTAATCTACGTAAAAAACTACATACGTGTATAAAAAATTTTTAATTAGCTTTTTCGGTTACGGAATTATGATTTATTAGGTTACAAAATAATCATTAAAACGTTCAACTGAATTAAGTAAAAATACTCACTTTCATGGAAACTAATAATAATTCTGAAATAGTGAACTTGATTATTCGTAAAATGTATTTATTTTTTAAATTCACTCAAATTTTGTTAATCAGAATTCCGTAACAGAACAGCAGCAATCCAAAAATGTTTTGTACACATATGTACTTTTTACGTAGATTCGAATTTTATAAACAAACGTACATCATAGTATTAAATTCGATTAGGTAC